>CM067366.1:98710543-98765543 GCA_034401795.1 Chaetoderma sp. LZ-2023a
CGCTTAGCGCGTGCAGTCGCATTGATTTCAGCGCAATATAAATGTACAGTCTATCTACCTATATAGTTACTATGCAATAATGGGCCACAATAATAAGCTCTGCTTTATTCCAACTATACCTGTTATTGTAATTCCAATTTAAAAGTGTGCACGAATTCTTCCACGATAGGGATTTCAACCGGAGTCAGATTCGCTTCCAAAAACTGGGCGCACCTCCCTCCCGTTTCTTTAGAAAATCAGCTTAAATAGCTCTCTTTCCACCTTTATGAGTTCTGAAGATATCCGGCCTGACTTCATCTGACATAATATAACATACTTTTCGGCGCACCGTTCTGATTATAGAATAGGATAATACTTTAACATTCAAGCTGGATTCTGCGGTGGTCTTGAGAATGTTTATTTGCAGATCAAGAGAAGACTATTTTTGAAAGTGTATCCCTGGAATAAGTAGCTCGACAACTGCGCCTTTCATTCCGTTAGTAAATTATCAAAAATTACATTTTCTTGGTCCGCAAATAGACAGTTTCTATGAGAAATCTGAAATTTTCTTGAATCAATTTGCAGATTATAGGGTTAACCTCTTCAAAAGCATAATTTTACATGTAGTTTCTGTGCTCCGCGGACTTGAGGTATTAAAACCGCATCTGATAGCTAATGATGTCCGGAAGAAGTTAAATAACCATTTAAAACAAAAACGTAACATATTCTATAACTCATTTACAATTTAATACACATTATGTTGACTATTTTGAAACCAATTTATCCGGGAGCTGTTTATGGCAGCAAAAGAGTCAGTCAAACGAGTTTTAGAACAACCAACGGCTTACCTGCACGGGCATCCTGAAACTGAGACACTGGAACTTCCGGGTTGATAGAGTTAATAGCAGACCCACAGACCCGGAGAAGGGGATTTACGGAATATTGGCAGATGCGTTTTATTAAAAACTGTTATTCCATCCTTCAATTACAAACGCGTAATGTAACTAATTTCCTTCTTCTTAATCCTGGAAGTGCGGCGGTTCTCACTCACCCAAGCACGGGCGCAATATTCCAATGTGACAAGGATCGTGAGATTGATATGTTTATTATGCGTTTTAACCGCTATTTCTGAATTACGTATTCGAACACAACTGATAATGGCTTCTGACAGGATGCGCTCACTAAACCACGATGTTTTCTTCACCTGCTCGTGCCATTTGTCATTCATTTAATAAACAAATATAGTTTGTATAAAAAGAAATGTTTGCTTAATTTTGTGTTTCTATCCGCCACTGCGACCTGCATATCTTCTCCTCCACCCTCACACCAACACTGATCACACTCCACCTTCGCACAACAGACGCACGCTCTCTCTCTCCCACCCCTTCCTCCCTCCCTCCCTTCCTCCCTCCCCCTCCCTCCCTCCCCTCTCTCTCTCCCACCTCTTCCTCCCTCCCTCCCTTCCTCCCTCCCCCCTCCCTCCCTCCCCTCTCTCTCCCCCACCCCTTCCTCCCTCCCTCCCTCCCTCCATCCCCCTCTCTCCCTCACTCCCTCCCTCTCTCTCTCTCTCTCTCTCTCTCTCTCTCTCTCTATCTCTCTCTCCCACCCCTTCTTCCCTCCCTCTCTTCCTCCCTCCCCCTCCCTCCCCCCTCTCTCTCTCTCTCTCTCTCTCTCTCTCTCTCTCTCTCCCTCTCACTCTCACTCTCCTCTCTCTCCCTCTCTCTCTCTCTCTCTCTCTCCTCTCTCTCTCTCCTCTCTCTCTCTCTCTCTCTCTCTCCCACCCCTTCCTCCCGTTATCAGGGTCATTCTCCACAAGGAGACGTTTATTGTTCTTGTCGCTGACAAGGATACGTATAATTTTGTCAGCATTGTTTGGCCGGAGGTTGCTTAGTCTGAGCATTTGGATCGTATCTGTGACTCACCAAGTAGAGATACCAAAGCCCGGTTCCAAGTCTTTCTGGGAGAGCTGGGTTAGTGTTGTGGACTCATTAGTAAATCAGCACATAACACATATACGCCTTGTAACAGCTGTAGAAGCAATCAGTGATGTGATAAATTGATCAATCAAACAATTGACCTTTAGTTTTAGTTATGCCACGCCCAGCTCGAGCTAAGCTCCACCCACACCTCTCCCGTGCTGGGATCGATCGATCTCTGAACTTCCTGACTATCAATTTCCAGAAAACTATGTAGGTAAGCTGTTGATTATATTGAAACTAATTTGACTGCGTGCTGTTGCTTCCTATGGCAGCAACAGCGCCCAGTCAAATTAGTTTCAAAATATTCAACATCATGTTTATTAAATAGTAGAGACATACAATTCTTACAACGTGTCAGGCTATTAAGAGTTAAGGACGAGCCATATAGAATCATTTATTACGTAATGATTATGACATCATCCTACACGCCGCTAAGCTGATTATGACGTCATATGACGTCAGATTGATAGCTGCATACTCTGGAAAGGTGAATTCAGGTAAATCTGACAATAGTGTTTTAAATCAAAACGCAAAGGAGTAGATGGCTGTTCTTTTGGAAAACAGTTTCATTTGACCACACGAAGCTATTTACCATAACAAATAAGCTGTAGGTCTATTAAAGGAACCGTCTGCCTCTGGTGACCACCTTCCATGGCACAATCTGACTGATTAACCTGGGGTGGGGGGGGGGGAACTCAGTGGAAAGAGGTCTATCGGCTTTTAACGACATTAGCTCCAAGAAGATTTCGTATGTAGGCCTAAAACATCTCTAAACTAAAACATCTCTATATATGCAATGGACCTTTCCATTTTTAGCTATGCCCCGCCCATCACTAGCTAAGCTCCACCCACACCTCGCGGTGTTGGAATTGATCGATCCCCAAATGCCCTAGCTATCAATTTCCTGAAAACTATACATGGAAGGTGTTGAATATTTTGTAACTAATTTAACTGGGTGCTGTTGCTGCCTATGGCAGCAACAGCGCCCAGTCAAATTAGTTTCAAAATATTCAACAGAATATTTATTAAATGGTAAAAGCAAACAATTTGTACAACAAATCATAGACCGTCTTCAAATATGCGTTCGTGACGTACTTATCGACGTCATTCATGACGTCATTCATTATGATGTCATTGTACACATCACGCATTTCATTATGACGTCATATGATGGGTGGGTACTCTAGAAAGGTGACTTGTGCTACAAGTATATGAATATTTGACAAGAACTTAAGGCATATATTGTGCAAGAGTTCAAGAGAATTGGTCGAAATCTGAGCGATTGGATGTTCGAAATTTTGATGTTCAGGTTCAAAAGAACAATCTCATTCCGAACATGCAGTAACCTTTGAGTCAGTTGTAGATAACGGTGATATTTTGGACTGTTCTATCTGCTACGTACCGAAGAAATCCGACCTCTGGCGGAAACACGAGCACAATTCACTACTCACAAATCCGACGCAAATGGACCGCATATTCTATGTATTCTGCATTACAGTCAGTTATATCGTATTTATTAAAACATAGATCGTGACCAATGAAAATGGCGTAAAGTAATCGGTCACTCCTCCCGTCAGTATTCAGAAATATAACAATGGCGTGTGTTCCCGGATGGAATACGGTACAAGTGCACCATCTCTGCATTGTCATAGGCAATATTACGGCATCTAAAACTTGTCTATATAACAAGATTTTATGGGGCATTTAAATGTTGTTAATAAAGAGAGAAGGTCATTTAATGTAAGTCGGTTATCATATTACATGGTTTTTGGAGCTACAAGATGATGGTTATTTAGGTCAGGTGGTCTGACAACAACCCGTCTTAAAGCATCACCATTTTCTGGCCCTAGAGGCAGATGCCCATGATAGAGAAGGTTCACGGTATTGCGTCAAGTCGTCGTTATGACGACTGTTTATGTAGATGAAGGAGTTCAAAGGAATTCCTATTATAATCGTTGTTGATCTAGGTTCATATAATATTCATAGGGCTCTATTATCCTTGACCCTCGTAATGTCCTGATTAGTTTCTGACACAGCTTGCGCGTGATAGCAATTTATATGTAGGTTGTTAATTACACTCGCCCCGTAGGGAGAAGAAAAAAATTGCTTTCGTGTTTGTGTGCGTGTGCATGTGTATGTGTTCGTGCGTGCGTGCGCGGTGTGCGTGTGCATGTGTACGTGCTCGTGCGTGCGCGTTTGTGTGTATGCGTTAGTGAGCGCGCATGTATGTGTGTTTCAGGTGCTGTACCTACAAAACTAATATTCCGACTTGGTTCAAATTTTAATACAACAAATAGCGGGGCAGATAACCAAAGGTATCTTACAAATAGCGCTAGAAGCATACAATTTTTTTCCAAGATGGCCGCCAATTTCCATAGAAACACATGCTTTATATATACATGGATGTATTTGGTAAGGTTAAGCGATTTTGGTGTGAATTTATATGTTTTCAGACATGGTGAAACTGATTTTACAAACTTCAGCACACACAGGTATACCATTTTCCAATTTTGCCTGCCCTCGAGAAAGATCTGGTGTTGTTACATGGCTTTTCAATGTTGCTTGTAGTGCTGGGCACTAACAGATAATACTAATACATGAGGAGTATGGGATAGTGGTAGAGGTAGTAGCTTTATCTTAGCAGTCAGCTACATTCCGTGAATGGAGTTTGGCACTGGTTTGCATTGCTCATTCGGCTCTCGCCTATGGGTCCAAGAAGTTGCTCACCGCTAGATTAGACGATGGTAACGTACAGAGTTTCCCTGTGCGTGAGTATTCACACACCAAAATTTCAATTACATGAAGTTGATAATATGCTATGCCTGAACAGACTCAAAAGGAAAAAGATGACATCGTTAGGACAGTGGATGTCGGTACACTATCGGGGCACACTGGTGACATCATGACTGTAAAACTCAGCACATAGTTCAATGTCAGCTAAGTGGGGTAGCTGAACATATATGGCGACCCACATAGGTTAGGCAGATGTACCCTAATTGACATAATGTGCCAACGCGGGAGAGACGAGCCAAGAGCAACATGGTTTTAGCTATCTGGATGGGGTACAGATCACATGCGACTTAAATGACATTGAGTGAACGAGTGGGCTATGTGTAGGACAAATTATGCACAAACCTAGCTGTATCATATGCAACAACTGTATATGAGACATAGTGATAAATTGATAAACCTTCGATAAAAGGATAAACAATAAAAAAGGATAAATCCTCGATAAAAAGTTAAACAATAAAAAGGATAAACAAACGACAATAAAGACTAACCAATAAAAAAAGAAACCATCAGCTCTAAAGCACAATGTCTATGGATGGCAAATGTAAAAGACAAACAAATTGGGCCAAGTACTGACTTTGTCAAGAGGACAAGAAGAAAGGTCTTAAGTTACCAAATAGTAACTCTGCCACAAAAGGAGAAGACGGGTATAGCAAATTAAGAAGACGTATCCCTCGGTTCCATTCACTGAATGCACTGCCAATCAAGTTTGATGCAGTAAGGTTAAATGACGGTGGTGGGATAGAGGATACTTTATAAGAAAAAACCAATGCACAGTACCGTGAGATTATCGACTTGATAATTTTTAACAATTCAATGCTGGATAGAGCTGAGAAAAGAAATTCCACCGTTGGACCCGATGATAGAGATAAGAGATGCAGTAGAAAGATTCCACAAAAACAGAGATCTTACAACCACGACAGGATGCTTTTTATGTGAAATGCCAGCTCCAGAAAATGCTCTCAGACAAGCAATTCCGATTACGCAGAATGAGAGGATACACGAATGTGCAAAGACCCTCAGCAATAACAACGTCTTGCTGCGCTAGTGCAGGCGATGTTTTTTCACATGAAATGCGGTATCACCTTGCCCGCTTGACAGCACTATCCAACTGAGAACGAGTACATCTAAATGTACACATGTATGAACATGAACGGAAAAGCTTGATAGAAAGGAACCATATTAAATTCACCTTTCCAGAGTATCCATCCATCGTCTGACCTCGTATGACGTCATAATCAGCTCAGCGCGTGTGTGATGACGTCACAATCATTACGTGACAAAGGGTTCCATATAGACCGTCATCAAATCTCAAATAGTCAGACACGTTGTATGAATTGTATGTCTTTGCTACTTAATAAACATGCTGTTGAATATTTTTGCCTTAGGTAGCAACAACACCCAGTCAAATAAGTTTCAAAATATTCAACAGCTTACCTGTATAGTTTTCTGGAAATTGATAGTGAAGGAGTTAAGAGATCGAGCGATCCCAATATTAGCGAGGTGTGGATGGAGATTAGCTAGAGATGGGCGGGGCATAACTAAAACTAGAAAGGTCCATTGCTTCCTCTGAGCTGGTCACTTACATCAGGGAAATTGCCAGTAAAGTTACATATCCCGCCATTTTAAGCTCGCAAATTTAATATCCATCTATAAGCAGCGACTTGATCAGCTTGTAGTTGAATCACCAAATGAGCATTCCAGTAGGCAAAATCACCCAAGGAGCACATAGTCACAGGCTCTCAAAGTATGCACGGGGAGTATGGAGTTGAAGAAAGATCCTGAGCTGCCTGACCCATTCGCCAATCTTTAGCCAGTAAACATCAGCAAAAATTCAAATTCCCCACAACTGCCAAGTCAGTCATTACCAGCTCCTGAATCGGTAAAATCACACCTGACGGAAGAGTATATCTGGTTAGAGGAAGTTACCATCATTGAAGAGTTGGCTGATGCTGTCAATATAACATGGACAGCCCACCATGCAACGCAGAAGATGAATTCGCCATTTGAAATGAGCATTTCGTCATTACTTCCCTTGATTTGAGATCAGGCTCACTCTGTTACAACAATCAAACATGTCGTGGCAAAGATTTATGACACAATCGCGTTCTTGAATCCAGGACACATATCAGTTAGAGCTGCTGACTAACCACTCTATGCGCTGAGCAAACGAATTCAATGACAATGGCCTGAGTATGGGGAGGACAAGTTTGTGATCATGTTTGGCGGATTTCATATTGAATGCATTGCGATCAATAGGAACACTATTCCGGGACTTGACCAGCTCTGTTGGTGAGGCAGGATTGACCTCAATTGGTATGGCCGACTGTTTCTCGTCAACATCCAGTGTTATTAGCACATCAGATAACGGTATGTAGTCTGTATAAGCTGATGAAGGCAGCATACTCCGACTACTGCTTTTGATACATCTGAGAAATCAGCTCTGAGCTTTGGAGATGCGAGGGTCCACAATTCAAGTTCTGGAATCGTGTACTGGACAAGAAGTTAACCATATTCACACTGATCCAGTCGTTCAGGGAAACCAACTTTGAACCGTATCGCGAGGCGCGTTCTGAACTGATTCCATACTTTTTCGCAAATAACAATGGTAACTATGCCCACTGACTTCCGATTCACCCTACACGATATGATGTCCATTTAGCAAATACATCTAGAAGTAGCTTAGGGAGTTTCACAGAGGAAACCTTGCCGTGCACAAATCTAGGAGAGAGTTCTTGACACTGGCTATAGACCAAGCTCAGGAGCAAAACAATACAGTTATCAAAGGTGATGGTAGAGCAATTGGCTTGACAGAGAACCCAGTAGCACTTAGGCGATGTATGGCTGCTGGTCCTGAAGTTAGTCGTCTAGCTGATGGCTATGACACAGTCTCAGGGGCAAACGTCTCAAGTGTTCACAGAATTTTCCGTGATTAAGTGCAAAGACGTTCGATTGTGTTACAGGAGATGAGTAATTCTTTCCATGAAGAGTCAGCTGAACTGCTGGTGTTGGCTACCAGATATTTCCGATCACGCACTTACTGAAATGATTTGCACACACCAGCAGGGAGGCAAAGAACATTTCAAACTATTCATGAAAGAGCTAGAGTCGGAGATACATGTCCATTCTAACAAAAAATCAAGAAGAACAAAGTCACTTTCTTCAAGCATGAACAATTGGTCAGTAGTTCCAATGAGGAGGTAGTGAAAGATGATATATAAGAGGTCTAGTCTACTGTCTGAGGCAAGGTCCAAACGTGGTAAGGTGCCAGAAGAAGGGGGACTGGAACAATCAAAGCTTCGGCAAATTGGAAAAGCTATCTTCGAGATGATAGCAACAAGACTAAACTGTCCAATTTCCTTGCAGACAAAAAAGTATAATCATTGCAACAAAAGGAGAAGATATTGTAACCAATTAGAGGTCGTAAACTGATCTAGACCCATGCTATCTTGAAGAGGCAGATACACGTCTCTTTATCCATGCTAGCTAAGCCACAGCAGATGGCAGTAAGAAATTTATCAGTAACGCCAATGAAACGGATGTAATTTCATAGACATATCTATGTTGCCATCCCTTAAGGTGCTTGATCTTGCTGAAATGTGGATTGGAGCCAATACTCGATGGATCCCAATGCATGGGATAGTTCCTACAAAAGACCCAGAGAAAGCCAGTGGGATGCGTCACTTCCATGCATTCAGTGGGTGTGATGTTGTGTCAGCTTTCCGTGGTAAAGGGATGAAATCTGCATTGCAGGCATGGAACGTATGTGATGATGTCTCCACTACCTTCACCAAACTCACTCAAAGATAACCTTCAGACCCTTGAGAGATTTGTGGTGATCATGCATGGCAGGTCGAGCACAGCTACCCATGTAAATGACGTAAGGCTCGATTTCTTTGCCTGCTGGCGGCGACCATATAACGCAATACTACCCACCCAGTCAGCTCTCAAGGAACATACTAAGCGTGCAGCTAGCTACTGGGCGGGAATCACATGCCGTCAGATAACAATCTCCCAAATCAGACACTCGAAATCCTGCTGACTTGGTGATGGACAAAGAAGGGCGGTATCTGGAAAATATGCTAGACAGACCATCTACAGGAGTGACAAGTTACAGGAACTGATCATGTGTTCGTGCAAGAGAGACTGCAGCCACAGGTGTACACCCTTCCGATCTGGTCTCACCTGCACATCACTCTGAGGATGTATGCTCCAGTAGGAGCGTGTGCAAGAATGACGATCTTCTGAAATTGTGGATTGAACAGAAGTAGAATTGGGATCATGCTGATAATTATTTGAATAAATAGACGATTTAAACCCTTTTTAAAATTATGCGATGTTTTCAAACTATTACAATCGGGTTTGCATGATGAAAAACATATAAATTGACACCAGGATCACTTAAATTGACCAACCCCATCCATTTATCCGTTAATAAGTACTTCTGGTCGGTGAATTTGGTGGCCATCTTGAAAAATGGCAACCATCTTAGATTTTCAAATTTTCAATCGGGTAGATTTGAAAGGTGACCTATATAGATAAATCATGCCAAATTTCATGTGGGTATCACCATTTGCACGATTCCCCTGAAAAAAACCCCCGCCTTTTATCTGCCACACTAAAAAGATGATTTCCAGACTTTGGCCGTCATACGGATAAAAGAGCCATATCCGGAATCCGAATCAGATCGAATTATGGATCGGTGGCTATCTACAAAACTGCTGGTTCGATTTGTCTCAAATTTTAGCGCAGCAAAGAATGTGAACGTACATTAGGATCCCACAGCTTTGGTTGCGTTAGAGAAAACCGGGAAAATAAAAAAAAAGAAATCCGCAAAATGTTTACAATGTTTGGAAGCCGGGAGGGTGAGGATTTCTGGTTGTGCTTGATAATCAATGTAAAGTGTTTCCAACATTGGCCTCCTAGCGGATCCTATTTCGTCTATGTATTTCTACCACGACCTTAAATCAAGGATTCTCTGTATCCATTAATTTGATTTTTAACTGTCCAAAAATAGCCGAGTGGCCCATAGGTTAGTTAACAAGATTGCCACGTGCCGCGTCTATGCTAATAACTTAAAAATACAAAAACTAAGAACGGTTTTGGAAAGTTGATTGATAAAAACCTGAATTTGGATAGTTTAGGGCCATATTCTCAAACAGCCGACATATACTTAGGAGAGCGTCCGAAAGTGTAAGTATGGTGGATGGAATACCAAAGCCGGGTAAAATCGGGTTGTCCAGACTTCTCAATAACTTCTTAATACGCCAATGTTCGAAAGGTCTATTGCTGTTGAATAGTATTGGTGTTATTCATCACTACTGATCCTCTTGTTTGGTATAAAACAATCTTCTTGTTACTTGGTAGATCACCACCTGAACAAATCTTTTCTCAAGAAACTGGTACACAGCATAACAGAGTTTTACGTATCATAAATTCTAGCTGTTCAAAGACAAATTGTAAGGGAATAGGTTGCGTTCAAATAGGGAGGCAATGATGACATATTGGCAGATAAACCGCCACAGAAGTATATAGTTCATCTTAGTTGACATCCAGGAGCAGATTGCATGACTTACTGTCTTCAATGTACCTTTCAAGTTTTAGCTATGCCCCGCCCATCTCTAGTTAGGCTCCACCCACACCACGCCCGTGTTGGAATCAATCAATCCCTGAACTCCCTGACAATTTCTAGAAAAATATACAGCTAAGTTGTTGAATATTTTGAAACTAATTTGACGGGGTACTGTTGCTGCCTATCGCAGCACCGGTCAAATTAATTTCAAAATATTCAACAGCATGTTTATTAAATAGCAAAAACATAAAATTCGTACAACGTGTTGGATTATTAAGCGTTTAAGACGGGTACATCGATTCATTCATGACATCATGATTATGATGTCACCATACACGTCACTTAGTTGATTATGACGTCATATGACGTCATATGGTGGATGGATAAACTTTGAAAGGTTCATTCAGTAGCTGTTCTACTGTCTGAATTGAGTATAATATGCAACAATTCACAAATCTCTTGCGTCCTCTCTATTAACACAGGCAGCATCTGGTTCAGAATTGGTTGTCTGACCATTTGATTAGCTGAAGCTTTTAAAATTAAATTCTCGCGTGACTGATTTTCTTCAAGACGTAAAATACACCTTTGGCCGTGTACAGAATTGTAATATCAACTTTTATTTGTCTGTAGTGGAAATGTTCCAGTAACCATTCAGATGTTCACCACTGCCATGTAGACATCTCTTGGACTATTACTTATTCAGTCAAAATATTCAACAGCATGTTTATTAAATAGCAAAGACATACAATTCGTACAACGTGTCGGACTATTAAGCGTTTAAGACGGGCTATGCAGATATTACTGCATGTGGTTTCTTGAAAGTAATATTGTCTGAGAAAAGTTTCATTGACGGATTCATGTCAATTTGAGAGTTAAGATCGTTTGACCAGTGTCTGTCCACGGCTTTGTTTTCTAAGAGTTCTTGGAGGGAGGTTCGTCCGTTATACTATGAATTGATGTTAATACATCGTAAGTAGTGTTTTTGCTGTGCAGATCCAGCTATCTCCATCAAACCATGTCGTTACAACTTGCCTGTTCAGCACATGAAACCCTGCTGTGAATATGGCTATAAAATCCTTAGATTTTTACCCTTTTCTCGATGTTTTCTTTCCCACAAAATTTCCTTAATTGTTTTTATTTTTTATTGCGATAGCCAACGGAGGGGGTAGAAGAATGAAGATATAGTAACCCCCACCCCAAACATATTTCTCTGGGGTTTGTGGGCCCCCTTGGACCTCCGGGCCCCTGGGCTCCAGCCCAGTTAGCCCGTGCGTTAATACGGCACTGTTCACACTAGAGCGTTAATACGACACTGTTCACACTAGAGCGTTAATACGGCACTGTTCACACTAGAGCGTTAATACGACACTGTTTACACTAGAGCGTTAATACGGCACTGTTCACACTAGAGCGTTAATACGGCACTGTTCACACTAGAGTGTTAATACGGCACTGTTCACACTAGGGTGTTAATACGGCACTGTTCACACTAGAGTGTTAATACGGCACTGTTCACACTAGAGCGTTAATACGGCACTGTTCACACTAGAGCGTTAATACGGCACTGTTCACACTAGAGCATTAATACGGCACTGTTCACACTAGAGCGTTAATACGACACTGTTCACACTAGAGCGTTAATACGGCACTGTTCACACTAGAGCGTTAATACGACACTGTTCACACTAGAGCGTTAATACGGCACTGTTCACACTAGAGCGTTAATACGGCACTGTTCACACTAGAGTGTTAATATGGCACTGTTCACACTAGAGCGTTAATACGACACTGTTCACACTAGAGCGTTAATACGGCACTGTTCACGCTAGAGTGTTAATACGGCACTGTTCACACTAGAGCGTTAATACAGCACTGTTCACACTAGAGCGTTAATACGGCACTGTTCACACTAGAGCGTTAATACGACACTGTTCACACTAGAGCGTTAATACGGCACTGTTCACACTAGAGCGTTAATACGGCACTGTTCACACTAGAGCGTTAATACGGCACTGTTCACACTAGAGCGTTAATACGACACTGTTCACACTAGAGTGTTAATACGGCACTGTTCACACTAGAGCGTTAATACGGCACTGTTCACACTAGGGTGTTAATACGGCACTGTTCACACTAGAGTGTTAATACGGCACTGTTCACACTAGAGCGTTAATACGGCACTGTTCACACTAGAGCGTTAATACGGCACTGTTCACACTAGAGCGTTAATACGGCACTGTTCACACTAGAGCGTTAATACGGCACTGTTCACACTAGGGTGTTAATACGGCACTGTTCACACTAGAGCGTTAATACGGCACTGTTCACACTAGAGCGTTAATACGGCACTGTTCACACTAGAGCGTTAATACGGCACTGTTCACACTAGAGTGTTAATACGACACTGTTCACACTAGAGCGTTAATACGGCACTGCTCACACTAGAGCGTTAATACGGCACTGTTCACACTAGAGCGTTAATACGACACTGTTCACACTAGAGCGTTAATACGACACTGTTCACACTAGAGCGTTAATACAGCACTGTTCACACTAGAGCGTTAATACAGCACTGTTCACACTAGAGCGTTAATACGGCACTGTTCACACTAGAGCGTTAATATGGCACTGTTCACACTAGAGTGTTAATACGGCACTGTTCACACTAGAGCGTTAATACGGCACTGTTCACACTAGAGCGTTAATACGGCACTGTTCACAATAGAGCATTAATACGGCACTGTTCACACTAGAGTGTTAATACGGCACTGTTCACACTAGAGCGTTAATACGGCACTGTTCACACTAGAGCGTTAATACGACACTGTTCACACTAGAGCGTTAATACGGCACTGTTCACACTAGAGCGTTAATACGACACTGTTCACACTAGAGCGTTAATACGGCACTGTTCACACTAGAGCGTTAATACGGCACTGTTCACACTAGAGTGTTAATACGGCACTGTTCACACTAGAGTGTTAATACGACACTGTTCACACTAGGGTGTTAATACGACACTGTTCACACTAGAGTGTTAATACGGCACTGTTCACGCTAGAGCGTTAATACGGCACTGTTCACGCTAGAGTGTTAATACGGCACTGTTCACACTAGAGCGTTAATACGACACTGTTCACACTAGAGCGTTAATACGGCACTATTCACACTAGAGCGTTAATACAGCACTGTTCACACTAGAGTGTTAATACGACACTGTTCACACTAGAGCATTAATACGACACTGTTCACACTAGAGTGTTAATACGGCACTGTTCACACTAGAGCGTTAATACGGCACTGTTCACACTAGAGCGTTAATACGGCACTGTTCACACTAGAGTGTTAATACGACACTGTTCACACTAGAGCGTTAATATGACACTGTTCACACTAGAGCGTTAATACGACACTGTTCACACTAGAGCGTTAATACGGCACTGTTCACACTAGAGCGTTAATACGGCACTGTTCACGCTAGAGTGTTAATACGGCACTGTTCACACTAGAGTGTTAATACGGCACTGTTCACACTAGAGCGTTAATACGGCACTGTTCACACTAGAGCGTTAATACGGCACAGTTCACACTAGAGTGTTAATACGGCACTGTTCACGCTAGAGCGTTAATACGGCACTGTTCACACTAGAGTGTTAATACGGCACTGTTCACACTAGAGCGTTAATACGACACTGTTCACACTAGAGTGTTAATACGGCACTGTTCACACTAGAGCGTTAATACGACACTGTTCACACTAGAGCGTTAATACGGCACTGTTCACACTAGAGTGTTAATACGGCACTGTTCACGCTAGAGCGTTAATACGGCACTGTTCACACTAGAGTGTTAATACGGCACTGTTCACGCTAGAGCGTTAATACGGCACTGTTCACACTAGAGCGTTAATACGGCACTGTTCACACTAGAGCGTTAATACGACACTGTTCACACTAGAGCGTTAATACGGCACTGTTCACACTAGAGTGTTAATACAGCACTGTTCACACTAGAGCGTTAATACGACACTGTTCACACTAGGGCGTTAATATGGCAATGTTCACACTAGGGTGTTAATACGGCACTGTTCACACTAGAGTGTTAATACGACACTGTTCACACTAGAGCGTTAATACGGCACTGTTCACACTAGAGCGTTAATACGGCACTGTTCACACTAGAGTGTTAATACGGCACTGTTCACACTAGAGCGTTAATACGGCACTGTTCACACTAGAGCGTTAATACGGCACTGTTCACACTAGAGCGTTAATACGGCACTGTTCACACTAGAGCGTTAATACGGCACTGTTCACACTAGAGCGTTAATACGGCACTGTTCACACTAGAGCGTTAATACGACACTGTTCACACTAGAGTGTTAATACGACACTGTTCACACTAGAGTGTTAATACGGCACTGTTCACACTACAGTGTTAATACGGCACTGTTCATACTAGAGCGTTAATACGGAATAACGCCATACGTCAGTATGGCGCTACTCTGGACTAACTCTTTAATAACGAGAACACGGTCTAAGTCGTGTTCGTACTGGAATGTTAATACAGAATAGCGCCATACTCAAACGTGACATACACTCAGGTTGGTGCCTCGCAAAAGGGATGTCAGAAGAAAAAGAGGAATATTTACCCTGACTTCAGGGGTGAGCCCGCAGTGGCTGGAATTACAGATACAGTACCGTACATGGCGTTAATCAGGATTATATTGTGCAAATGTGCACTTGATAGAGCTATGTCTAGACTGGATTTTTGACAGTGCTGGATACTATTGCGGTGCATACATTTGACGTAATATTGCGCATATTTCTGGGTCATGTAAAGATACTTTGGACTCCCATTTTCCAGTACATCAAGATGCTGCATTATTTATCGCATTGGGCCAACGCAACGAGATCGACAATATTGCGGGAAACCCCGCTTGGTGGCTGCAAAATCGCAAATTGAATTGGGATAATACCCGTGCCGGCTCGCGAAAACTGGTACAGATGCGAGAAACTAACGATGCATTAACTGTTTGGTCCGGGTTACTTAAATGTAGAATCTTGGATAAGAGAAATATCTTCAAACAACTGCTACATCACAAGCAAAAGTACATACACGCAAAATATGTGCAAAATTGTTCACAACGTTTTGTAAGATTAGAGCTTATATTTGTGTAAATGTGAAAGGATGGTAAAAGAGTACCGTATAGGTTTCGGCAGACATATGTTTTATTCACGCCGATGCAAAACATCTTTTGAGCGATGCCCCCACCCCCCACCCCTTCTAGCTAAGATCCACCCACTTTTTACGCAGGTTGAAATAGATTTATATAGGGGCCTACTTTGAATCCGGGAATCTCAGAATCCCAATTCCAAAGTAACTGTACATATATGCTGCTGAATATGGCAGCAACAGCGCCAAGTCAAATTAGTTTCAAAATATTCAACAGAATATTTTTTTAAATTGTAAATCTATCAAAAACAAACAATTCGTACACTTGACGGACTTTTCGAGCTTCATGACGGAGTTATAATACGGCATTATGATTGTGACGTCAGCCTACAGCTGACGTTGGATTATGATGTCATAAAGTTGAGTAACAGATCAGGCCCCTCTATTGCCATCCAATGAATGACTCGATGAGAAAGAACTCCGCGAGCTCTCCGAAAGAATGTGACCATACATTATGAGTTCGTAGGCTATATATAATCAATATATAAATATATCGACGTTAACCAGCTGAAACTACAATTCCGCGTATCAGCTTGGGAGAGCTGACAGGAGAAACTGCTAGAAACTGTTCACAGTCGGAGAATCGCGATTACTGGCTAGCAGAAACACCAGCTTCCAAACGACATAAACCAAATATCTGCGAATAGCAGACGAGAAATAAAGACGTCGACTTCTTATTGACTTTTTCTGGGCGGAGCGCGCGCCAAGCAGACGATCAGACGATCACGGAGCCCGGCAACGAGCGTTATGCGGTGGATGAATCAACATAGCGGTGTATTAATCTCAATCTTTTGTCGATGTTATTCGTCTCAATTCACAGTTGGAGGAGTAAGGTGTCCGAGTAGTGTGGAGTTTTCTTTAATGCGGGAAGTGGGATATTAACCTCTCTTACTATAGCGGTAGAATTAGGCACAAAGTTAGAAAATGGACGCGTTACTGAGCATGTTTGCTAATCCAGATAAAATCCATTCTGTCGATACTTCTGTAGATTGCGGAGGTAAAAATCAGAGTGATAACAACGATGATGACATTCAAGCGATGTCGGTGAATACAAATCAACAAAACAGAGAAGTTAGCAAGTCGCCTCAACACCAGGACAGAGTTAATACCCCTCCCATGCCGTGTCAAGAGCACGCACGCTACACCAGTTCACCAATTCTGGATCGAGCCACCACATCATCTCCAGTTTCAATTCAGCATCATCATCATCACCATCATCATCATCCTCACCATCAGAGGCACGTGACGTCACCAAGTCATCAACCAAGGCCCCTGACTCCACCACCTGCTAGGGTGGATCGGACCAGCAGCAGTCCGCCATTCGGGATGCGTGGATCCACACCGTCTCCACCGTTATTATCTAGGAGTTGCGGTTCTATCCAAAGTGACATTATCTCGCCATATCTTCTCGGACCATTCATAGCAAATCCAGCGGCTTGGAACAATGCACACAATAATAGCAGACCAATACACAACAACAACAGCAGCAGCAACAACAACAACAGCAACAACAACAACAACAACAACAACATGGACAAACCCATGTCGTACAGTTCACCGCCTCCTATGGCGAACAAACCTGAAAACAATGTGTGCAAATTGATTGACTATCGCGGTGCCAAAGTTGCAGCATTCATACTGGAGGGTAAAGCACTTCTTTGTATACCCCAAGCTTTTGACCTATTCCTTAAGCACCTTGTAGGTGGATTGCATACAGTTTATACTAAGCTTAAGCGGCTGGACATTCATCCCGTTGTGTGTAACGTGGAGCAGGTTCGAATCTTGCGTGGATTGGGCGCCATACAACCAGGTGTGAACAGGTGTAAGCTCCTGTCTTGTGAACATTTTGATCTCCTGTACGAGGACTGCACTAATTCCAGGTGAGTCATATCTTCTATGTCAATGAAGTAGTAACCACCACCACCACCACCACCACCACCACCACCACCACCACCACCACCACCACCACCACCACCACCACCACCACCAACAACAACAACAACAACAACAACAACAACAACAACAACAATAATAATAATAATAATAATAACAACAACAACAACAACAACAACAAGTAGTATACTTCTAAAAGAAATGTGAGAGAGCGAGAGAGGGAGCGAGGGAGAGAGATATTGTGCATTGGAAGTAGCAGCAATTCCAACAAAGGACATAGTAGTAGTAGTAGTAGTAGTAGTAGTAGTAGTAGTAGTAGTAGTAGTAGTAGTAGTAGTAGTAGTAGAGGTAGTAGTAGTAGTAGTAGTAGTAGTAGTAGTAGTAGTAGTAGTAGTAGTAGTAGTAGTAGTAGTAGTAGTAGTAGAGGAGGTAGTAGTAGTAGTAGTAGTAGTAGTAGTAGTAGTAGTAGTAGTAGTAGTTGTAGTAGTAGTAGTAGTAGTAGTAGTAGTAGTAGTAGTAGTAGTAGTAGTAGTAGTAGTAGTAGCAGCAGTAGCAGTAGCAGTAGCAGTAGCAGCTGTAGTAGTAGTAGTGGTAGTAGTAGTAGTAGTAGTAGTAGTAGTAGTAGTAGTAGTAGTAGTAGTAGTAGTAGTAGTAGTAGTAGTAGTAGTAGTAGTAGTAGTAGTAGTAGTAGTCGTCGTCGTCGTCGTCGTCGTAATAATAGTATTTTTGCATAACGTTTTGTAGAATATTATATGTTTCTGTTAAAACTATCACTTCTTGTTAAATATTTGTGTTTGTTCATTCCGATAAAAGTGACATATTTCCCGTTAGACTTTGTCTCTCTGAGTTATGTTTGAAGATTGTCAACTTCGGAATAAATCAAAGAAAACGATTTCTTATAGCCTGTTTCTTTATTTGCTTAATTAATGGATATGACATCGATTTTCAAATGCATTACATTTGAAATCATATTTAATCTCAACTTTTCTCAAGCACATCGTCTTCCTATCACAAAGGTTCGTGTATATTTGAATGATTGATTTGCCTAATTCTATATGTTGAATACGGACGTAGGCTGCTTTATCAATAGTCTTTAATATTTATTGATCCTTTTAAGTTTTTAAATAATTTATTGTTCAATACACTTTCTATTTGACTTTTTCTGAATGAAAGAGACACTAATAACCCCGTTAAATAGTTGCTGAAAGTTGTTGTGCCTTTATGCAATTAGCCTAATTTTACCGATTATCGAGCCAGTCATTCCAGGGGTAAATGTTCAAAAATAGTCTTCTCTTGGCCTGCAAATGGGCATTTTTCAAGACCACTGCAAAAGCTGTATTTTGCTGATATGAGTGTTACGGTGTTACCCATATGACACAGCGGAAGCATAAGCAGCCGTTAAAGTCGCAATGATATCTTAGCAGTGTAAAAATGGAAGGATCCGCTCTGTCAATCAAATATATTATGTCATAATCAAAATACGGAATTTTTAGCTGCCAAATGACTTAGGTTCACCACGAAATGAGAGTAACCGCCAGAATTATAGGTTTTATATTTCAACATCTCCCAGCCAAATTAGTTTTAAAAATATTCAACACATTACCTCTATAGTTATGTTGAAATTGACATTCCGCAAATTCAGGGTTACAAGTCTTATCGATTCAAACGTGTGCATAAGGTGGATGGAGTAGCTACACAGAAATTTATCCATCAATCATATGATGTCATAATCAACTACGAGGCGTGTAGGCTTACGTCATAATCAATTACGTCATGAATGACATCGTCAGGAATGCCTGATCGATGACGGGCTAAGCGTTATTGTACGAATTGTAAGTCGTTACTATTTAATAAACATGCGGTTGAATATTTTGAAACTAATTTGTCTGGGCGCTGTTGCAGCAACAGCAACCAGTTAAATTAGTTTCAAAATATTCAACAGCTTATCTGTATAGTTTTCTGGAAATTTATAGTCATGGAGTCCAGGGATGGATCGATCCCAACACGGGCGAAGTGTGGGTGGAGCTTAGCTAAAGATGGGCGGGACATAGCTAAAACTGTATTCCTCCACTGATCTCTCTGTTTTCAAGATGTTTGACAGCCACATTAGATTTTGCATTCAAACAAATTTTGAGAGACACCTTCTTTTTACAAGACCCAAGGGATTTCAAACGTTGTACTAATTCGATTAATAGCATGTAAAGCTTTCATAAGGGAAACGATTGTCGACATGATCACTTGGCAGCCATATCGATTTTCGTGCATGGACCAATCTAAGATTGTGATGCTCCACATACCACATACTTATAGGTGTTGAAAGTCTGGTATAAACATTTCTCCCATATTATCTGAGAACTATGTCAAACTGACATACTTGGTATATGTACGATAGTTCATGCTAAAGCTTCGTGCAAATCGCAAGAGCCACAACTCTACATTCGTCTGTTCGGTCCTTCATGCGCCTACTCTTTGTAGAAGTTTAGCTGTTGTATTCATCCACCGTTCCATATCGTCGCCGCATCTGACACAGGCGTCCATCTGTTTACATTGTCTGTCCACGATATTGTCCTCCTTCTTGGGCGCATTTCTTCTATTTTGCCGTATATCAGCTGTTTTTGTATATTATCATGTCTCATAGTGTGTTCAGAAGAGTTTATCTATCTTGCTTTGATGGTTTGAATGAGGTCAGCCTTGGGTTTCCTCTGCCATAATACCTCTTCATTTTTCATGTTGGCCATCCATTTAACCCCTGCATGCCAAAGCCGGCCAAAGTCGGCATCTCCAGCGGTTTTGAATAATAACCAGAATTTTCAGGGCAAGAGATCGAGACTATTTTTGAAATTTTACCACTGGAAATGACTGGCTAGATAATCGAGGCAGTCTTTCCAGTGATAAATTAAAAAAAAAATGGTCTTCTCTTGGTCTGCAAATGGAAATTGAAAAAACAGATATTTAAATTTTTTATCAAATTTAATCATTAAAAGGCGAAGCAAGCAACTATATCTCCGCCTTTATTGTTGCTCTGTTGGATGTCTGTGTTTCTGCACAGCAGAATAGGGCCTACCATAAATAGCATGATCTCAATGTTTCCAATCTTGTTATCAAACGTATGTTTCGTGATGTTAACACATTCTTCATTCTTGAAACAGTGGCTCTTGAAATTGTTATTCTTCTTTTTATATCCGTTTCAAATTTTCCATCTTGTCTTACCGTTTGGCCAAAGTATAATTACGACTCCACCTGCTCCAATGCTTTAATGTTGGTTTCTGGTATGTTCCTTTTCCTACTCATCGTCATAGACTTTGTTTTGACAGCCGTGGATGGTCCTCCTTATCGTTCTTCATTTTAATCCTGTTAATAATTGCTTGTAAGACATCAGTTAATTTTGCGAATTGTTCCTATTGGTACTATCGATAGTTAGTCCCACAAGACCATCCATTTTGCTAAAGATCAATTCAGTGTATAGGTTAAGTAGGCTCTGAGATAGAACACATTTTTGCCTCACACGGCATTTTATTTCGACTGGTGACGATAGTGTGTTCTTTGTTGTCATCTCCTCTCATTAAAGATCTACGATAGGTCTGATGTCTTTTGTATCAATGCCATTAGGTCAACCTTCTTTAAGGGGTCAGTCATCATCTTATGGTGTAGTTTAACACTGTTGTCACATTTGCATGGTCAATAATGGACATTTCCGGTTTTAGCTATGCCCCGCCCATCTCTAGCCAGGCTCTCCCCACACCTCGCTCGTGTTGGGATCGATCGATCTCTGAACACCCTCACTATCAATTTCCAAAAAAACTACACGCGTAAGCTGTTGAATATTTTGAAACTAATTTGATTGGGTGCTGTTGCTGCCTAAGGCAGCAACAGCGCCCAGTCAAATTAGTTTTAAAATATTCAACAACATGTTTATTAAACAGCACATAATTACAAAGACATACAATTCATACAACGTGTCGGACTGTTTGAGATTTGATGACGGTCTAAATAGAACCCTTTGTGGCGTAATGATTGTGACGTCATCATACACGTGCCGTACTGATTATGACGTCATACGAGGTCAGATGATGAATAGATACTCTGGAAAGGTGAATTGACAATGAAGCATGCATACACGTCTTGGTCTAATTCGAAATTCGCATATCCTTCTCCGGAAAACCCCGCAGACATGTTATGACTTATATGTTCGAGTGAATTTCATGTTTCAAGTTAATTTCATATTTGATATAAGTAACATGGTCTATGCATACATGTATGGATAGTACATACTGCTCTAATAAAACTATCTTTTTAAAATCGTATACCTTTGTCCACCCCACACCTTCCTTTCAATCCCGATGACGCACCTGCTCTCTCCTACCACTGTTAGGTCTAGACCCGCATTGGTACTATATTCTTTCAAGAATTATTTTAGTAGCATATTCACTACATTACTCATGCGAATTATTGTTCTATAGGACGAGCGTTCTATCTGTTGCTTTTTGTTTCTTTGGTAGACTCTGCAAACGTATTAACACATTTCTCACCTACATACGGGACATATTGTGAATATAAGCATTATTGCCAAGCCTAAAGCAAAGCCATTGACTAATTTCAAAACATAAATGTATTTTGTACATAACCGAAACTGCACCCCGTTTAATTTTATAGCCAAATAGATATTGCCAAACGGAAAAGCTTAGATAAATTTGATTTTGATGCATTGAGCTGCCCTCGGCCATTTCCATGCATATGCCCCTTTAATCCGCTAACGGAAACTGCCGAGGACTAACGAAAAATATCGACTATATTCAGTTGTTAACCAATTGGCGCTGTGTCGTGTTAATAGATGGATCCAATCTGTCACTCAAGCATATGATGTCATAGTCAAAACCTCGCATATTAGCTGGCGTCACAATCACAATGACGTACAGTTCTCCGTCATGAAGCTGGAAATGTCTGCCAAGTATACGAAATGTATGCCTTTGATGCATTTACAAGTTCCTTCTTTGTGTTAAAATTTGCGCCAAATCGGATCATTAGATTTTTAGATCCAGGTGCGGACATACAGACACAGGGCAGACTTACACACAGACAGGCGGACCTTTTCGCAATACCCTTCTATCCTGGCGAGGAAAAAGAGGGCGAAACTTTGCTGAAAATGGGCGGGGAATAGCTAGAAATGGGCGGTGCATAGCTAAAGAAATGCTAGAAATGGATCCCTCTACAGAATTTCTCATTAGAGTAGGATCGGTAAATGCAGTAAAAATAATATAAATGGCCGACTATATAAGCATATATCAAAAGCCATTAAAAGAAAACGGCATCTTGTATCCGTAAATAAATGGCACAACGTGGACCTTTCCAGTTTATCCAACTATCATATGCCGTCATAAATAATACGTGACGCGTAGGATGACGTCATTATCAATTACAGCATGATTGACGCGATTTAGTCCGTCTTTAACGCTTAACAGTCCGACACGGTGTACGAAGTGTATGTCTTTAATATTTAATAAACATTCTGTCGAATATTTAGAAACTAATTTGACTGGGCGCTGTTGCTGCCATAATCTGCCATACGCTTACATGTATATTTTTCTGGAAATTGATAGTCAGAGAGTTCAGGGATCGATCGATCCCAACACAGGTTGAATATTGGTGGAGCTTAGCTAGAGATGGCCGGGGCATAGCTAAACTTGGAAAGGTCCATTGGTGAATGCAATCTGCCACTCAAGTATATGACGTCATAATCAATTACATCACATGTGGGCTGGCGTCACAATCAAAATGCAAAATGATGCAGCTAAGTTCGTTATGAAATTTTAAAAAGTTCGTCATGTATACGAATTGTATGTCTTTAGTGAATATTTTGAAACTAATTTGATTAGTCAAATTAGTTTCAAAATGTTCAACTGCTTATCCGCATAGCTTTTTGGGAATTGAGATTCGGAGAGTTCATGGTTCGATCAATCAATGGCCAAAGAATAGGCGGAGCTGAGCTAGGAATGGGTGAGGCATAGCTATAGAAATTGATTCCTCAATTGCTGACAGACAGACAGACAGACAGACAGACAAACAGATGACAAATAAATCAGTGTTTGTTTTGGTAACATCTTGCACCCTACAATCTTAAAATATGTTGGCATAGTAATGTGTGCTCTGAGATGATAAACTGTAATAATTCCCTAAAATATACCTTATTGTTAGCAGACGTTTGACCTTAAGTCGATTTATGTTTGTATTAGTTTAATACTGGTATCCCAACTTTTCATGTTCAAAGCAATCATTTAAGAAGATGTTGAATATTTTGAAAGTAGTCGGACTGGGTGCCGTTCCTGCCTTCGGGTACAGGCTTGCAGTAAGATTACTGTCAGAATAACCACTATGATATTTTGTATATCATTAATAATCTGTCCAATATTGTCCGTCGTGCTGAAAGCGTTAAATCCGACATTTCTTACCTGTCTGACTGATGCAATCCACCAGACAATAATTTCAATGGGAAAAACCTCTGAACCTGCTGAATATTTTGAAAACAATTTGACTGAAAGTTGTTGGTGGCTTAGTCACCAACAACTTTCAGTCAAATTGTTTTCAAATATTCAACGTATCCAGATATAAAAATAAATTCAACAGGCAGACCGTTAATTGATTAGAGAAACATCGTTATCCAAATGTACGCAATCTTTGTTAACCCTTTGAACCCGAAGGAGCGAATTTGTAAATATTATTCGCAGTTTAATAAATATTAAGTTGAAGATTTTGAAACTAATTTGACCGCTAGCTGTTGCTGCTAGTTTCAAAATATTCAACAGCTTACCTTGAAATTTAAATCCTGGGAATTCAGGGTTCAGTGAGCGAAACAAACCCCTTAGAGCGTAAGTGTGTTCGTTCGTTCGTTCGTTCGTTCGTTCGTTCGTTCGTTCGTTCGTTCGTTCGTTCGTTCGTTCGTTCGTTCGTTCGCTCGCGCGCTCGCTCATTCGTTCGTTAACTCATCCATCCATCCACTCATTTATTTATTTATTTATTTATTTATTTATTTATTTATTTATTTATTTATTTATTTATTTATTTATTTATTTATTTATTTATTTATTTATTTATTTATTTATTTATTTATTTATTTAGTTATTTATTTATTTAGTTATTTATTTATTTAGTTAGTTATTTGAATGTGTATTTAAACAGTATATCGATCGATTGAAATTAAGAAAAAAAGTATTTTGTAAGAGAAAATCCGAAAATTAAATATTTGTATTTGAAATCTATTGATTCGATCATGAATCGGTAATACTAAAACAAGTATAAATGAAATATATCTCTATGTATTTATATTTGAATATCACGACCAATTAAAGGTCCGCATTCACCCCAGAATACTAGAAATTAAAATTGTTAACATTTTATACTTTTAGAGGATCTGGCCCAATTTGTTTGTGTACGTCAATATATAATGAAACGAAATAAATCTTAACATGTGATGGTTTAATTCCTTAAAAATTAATGGAATTTCTAGTTGGAAAGTTCATTTAGGGATACGTAGGCTATAGGCTATGAAATGATAATATATTATATGAATGAAATCGTAGATATTTATGAGTTGAAATGTACTTTTCCCTTTCATTTAGGGCTCTTCCTCAGCAGACTCGCAAAGAATTAGTTTATTTGAGTTTCCTTCAATAATTTCGTTAGAAATTTGTATATGTTTAATTCAGCATTGCCATTTACACAGCTAACATATTTGTAAATATTTGTAATGTAAATAAAATAAGATAAATTCCGTTGAAATATGTCTGCTTGATTGTGGATGAGTTTAAAGATGCTTTATGAGACGGGTTCTTTAGAAACTTGAGTGTTTATTTTCATGTTTTTGCTTTGCTTGACAAAATGATGTTATTTTATCTAAATCGTTGAAATGAAATTGGTGCAATAAGCGATAAATCGGTGTAGGTGTAAATCATGACCAAATCATCAATACAGTACAGCTCATAAATATGTCAGAAGCGATAAATCGACATAAAGAGTAAATCATGACGATACCGATACAGTACAGCTCATAAATTATAATTTCCGAAGAAAAAACACAACAACGTTAGTTAGTACGATTTTGGACACGATGTAAGGCCGTGTTCTCGCCAGAGACTTAATCAGTATGGCGTTATTCCTGATTAAGTCTCTAGTGAGAACACGGCCTAAGAAATGTTCTATTGAATATGTTGGACCTAATTTGATTGGACGACTTAGGCCGCGTTCTCACCAGAGAGTTAATCGGGAATAACGCCATACCCCGTATTGCGTTACACCGGTTATGTCTCTAGTGAGAACACGGTCTTAGACCGCAATGGCTTCCAATCAAATTATGTTCAAAATATTCAAGAATAGGTCTACGTTTTTATTTTTGTTTTTGTAAACATTCTAAGTTATTTCTGAGCTAGAAGTATACAATTTAATAATTATTTCGTTGGATATATTGAAACAAATTTGACTATGGGCTATTGCTGCCTATGGTAGGAACAGGTTCCGATCAAATTAGATTTAAACTAGCTATGTCCCGCCCAGTTCTATCTAAGCTCCGACCACGTTTTGCGCGTTTTGGGATAGATTTATATATTTTGAACACTAAATTCCCAGAATCAGAAATTCAAGGTAACTATACAGGTAAGATGTTGAATATTTTGAGATTAATTATACTGGTGGCTGCAGCCACAGCTCCAAGTCAAATTAGTTCCAAAATATTCAACTGAATAGGCTATGTATTTAAATTGGAAATCCATCGAGGACATACAATTCGTACAACTAAAGAATTTTTCGGTTTTTATGGCGGAGTTATAATCCGTCATTCTGATTTTGATGTCACCTGTCTAAAGACGTAATTTGATGTGACGTCAGATACCAGATTGACATATCAGCTCTTTCAAATGTTCACGTCGATTTTATTAAGGGAGTATTCCTGTCTATCCATCAATCATATGATGTCATAATCAACTGCGTGACGTGTATGATGAAGTCATACTCAATTATGTCATGAATGACGTAGCTAAGTGCGTCACGAACGCATATTTGAGGACGGGCTATGCGTTAAACTGTTAAAAAAATTGTATGGCTTTACTATTTAATAATTATTCTGTGGAATATTTTGAAACTAAGTCAAATTAGTTTCAAAATATTCAACAGCTTCTCTGTATATATTTCAGGAAATTGATAGCTAGGGCATTCGGGGATCGATCAATCCGAACACGGCGAGGTGTGGGTGGAGCTTAGCTAGTGATGGGCGGGGCATGGCTAAAAATGGAAAAGTCCGATGCTAAATCCAACACCATCTATCTATCTATTTTCATCTAATTCTTGTACTTTCAAACACGCTTATTAATGAATTCTCAAGTCCAATACCTCTCCCATGATCACTTCCAGGCGACTTAGTTTTAATGTATCCAACATGATATAGGCCTACAATGATATCTCTTATATATGTTATAAAGAATTTGTGGATTGCTACATCTGTTTGCTACAGCTACGGGACTAAAGATCCACATCCGCACCCAAAATGCATGAAAATAAAAATTAAATTTGTATACTTTTAGAGGGTTAACCTATGTAGGAAACGAATGAAATGAAATTACTCTTAACATATGAGGGTTTCATTCTGGTTAAAACATGACATTTTTGTTGTAAATTTCGACAAGGGACACATAGGCTATCTCTAATCCAATTTCACAACTTAAAAATTATATTTATTTATACGGAATGAAATCATCATCATATATATATGTTAAAATTAAAATTTCCTTTTATTACGTTGAGGTACATATGTTAAGCCTCGAAAAAGTATACAATTCTAACAATTTTACTTTCAAGCATTTTGTTGTGGACGTTGACCTTTAACCATTTGAACGCTAAAGGCTAAATTTGAAATAATTTGTAAATTACCCTCTTACTTCGCAGTGCACGGCCTGGAAGACCACCAAAACGAGGCCCTTCGCTACCTAGCAGCCACGATACACTGAGCGCGCTGAAGAAACCACGCCTCCAAAATGGAGAGTACACATTTGATCCTAGAATATACACAGGTATGTATTACAGATCCTCACCGCCATCCTATGAATTAGCTGTACGGATTCGAATATTCGAGATTTAAACAAGGCTCTTATTGAGGAATACATCCATGAAGAGGATCCAAAATACCAATAGACGTTTACACGGATCGATCAGCATCAGATGCAGTGAAAGATGGTGGTGCAGGAATACACACTAGGTTTGCTAGCTCGGACAAAGAAGACATCTCCAACAAGCCGACTGGAAAGCACTGCACAAATTATAAACCGGAAGTGGAGGCCCATGCCAAGCATTTTATACTACGGTGGAAAGAGGTGCATCATCAAAGAAAATGGTCTTTTTCACTGACTCCTTGTCAGCATTACAAGCTCTTTCTTCTAAGTCGAAAGGATTCTACTCGGCCTTACTGGAGTCGGCAAAGTCTTTTCTCTGAAAACCATATCATTCTCCAGTGGATACCAGCCCATTGTAGGATAGTTGGCAATATCATTCTCCAGTGGATACCAGCCCATTGTGGGATAGTTGGCAACGAATGAGCTAGCAAGTTAGCTAAAGAAGGGTCCAGCTAAGAACAGATGGATAGGACTATAAAGTTTGATGAGCTGAAACAGAACATCAAACTGAGAAAACGCAATGAAGGCCTCTGAAAGATCCACTCTTCAGCCTACCCAGAGGAAATCAGACGGCTCTCTTTAGACCGATGACAGACCACAACAGACTTAACTATCATCTGCATAAACTGAAAATTGTGGACACACATTTTTGCGGCTGTCAGAAAACAGAGGAAACGACAGAAAACATTTTCAGCAGCATTTTGAGATCTTTAGTGATCTCAGGCAAAGCATTTGGCCAACTCAAACAAGCCTCGAAGAAAAGCTACACGGATGGTTGGAGCAACTAGGAAAAACAGCTTCCTTTACTCCTCTGTCTGGAAAAATAATTTGATTTAATGTGCTGGTGAACGCAAAAGAAGAAGAAGAAGAAGAAGAAGAAGAAGAAGTATTACATCTTATGTCGATGTCATGTATAGAAAGCCAATCAAATGGACCTTTCCATTTTAGCCATGCCCCGCCCATCACTAGCTAAGCTCCACCCACAGCTCGCCGTGTTGGGATTGATCGATCCCCGAATGCCCTAGCTATCAATTTCCTGAAAACTATACAGGGAAGCTGTTGAATATTTTGTAACTAATTTGACTGGGTCCTATGGCAGCAACAGCGCATTCCCGATTATCTCTCCAGTGAGAACACGGCCTTAGTCTTACGAAATGTATCACCTACAAACTTAAGTAATATTGGCCGCATGTGTACAGGATAGACGCAAGATTTTTGTAATCTAACACTTTGTCAACTCTGACGCGAAAGAACCTCAATTTCTCCATATAGTCATACATGAGAGCTTTTGCATTTTTTAAGGTAATTGGACTGGAGACTGTTGCTGCCATAGCCAACAACAGATTCAAGCGAAATTACGTTCA
This sequence comes from Chaetoderma sp. LZ-2023a, assembly GCA_034401795.1. NCBI lineage: Eukaryota > Metazoa > Mollusca > Caudofoveata > Chaetodermatida > Chaetodermatidae > Chaetoderma > Chaetoderma sp. LZ-2023a. The sequence continues at coordinate 98,739,507 of CM067366.1, forward strand.
AAATATAGAACATAGTATATATTAAATTGTATATTATATTTCGTATCTGAAGTTTCGTGTTCGAAGAGGTTGATATCTACTTTTCAACCATTTCATGGCGAAACGGGCCATAAACGGCCCCTGCCGTGGTCTTGAGTCATCCCCATTTGCAGGCCATGAGAAGACTACGTTTTGAAATTTACCACTGGAATGGCTGGCTCTATTACCGAGCCAGCCATTCCAGTGGTAAAATTAAAAAAATGGTCTTCTCTTGGCATGCAAATGGACATTCAGCAAGCAAATATTTTAATTTTTAAACCAAATTTAGTCATTAAATGGTTAATCACTGTGTTGCAGGTTTACCTGAGAGAAAGGGCATGCCATTATTTAATGGTTTCCCTCATAACCCGTATCCGATGAGCGCGCTTCATTTTATGCCCTTTGCGCATCCTATGATGTCACATCCTGCTACCATGGGAGCACTTCCATCGCATATTGGTATCCATAGTGACGGGAGTCTGATTAAGGAACGCACTGTTTCAGATCCGGATATTTTATCCGCTAGGTAAGATTATAATACACGGCGTGCTGAAGGAAATAAATATAGGGATGATTTCAAACTAACACCCATTAGAGATCAAAATTAATAAATTTGTTTTGAACGAGCTGGCGGGATTTTGAGGGATCCGATCTATCGCTCAAGCAATGGCTTCCATTCATATTAATCTAAAAATATTGAACAGTTTTCCTGTATGCTGTCTTATAATTGACTCATACAGGGAATCGATATATTGCTGAAAGGCTTAAGACTTATTGACCACAGAGCAACGGGTAAATCCTGCCACATCTAGGTGCTCCCAAAGGTAACCATCTAACACAGAGTTGTCTGTGAATTGCAATGTTCAAATTAGTTCACAACAATAGGTATATAGTTTTGGACCTTTTCCAAGACTAGAGATGGACGATCTCCCAGTATTATCAGAAAACCCCCGATATTATTGTTATCGTTATCGCATTGATTTCCAGAAAACCGTCAATATCGTCAATACCGTTAATATCCTCAGTATTGTCCATGATGATTTTGCAATTTTGGTATTTTTAGTCAAGACAACAATAGAAACGAATTAGGATTGACCACTGGAGTGTTAGGCTATTATTACTCATGAATATTATATCACTGTTATAGAGTTTATTATTTCTGTTTCAGACCACGAGATGACGGTACACATCCATACATTAGATCAGCAGAGAAACCAACATCCGCAATTTACATAGATAAGGATGGACATCGGAACATAGACTTTGCCGATGGTAAGACTACGCGGATTTATTTCTCATTTATCAATAGAAGGGAATCCTACTGCGGCTTGTCGGTTTACAAGAATAGGGTGATATATTTCTAGCCAAACCCGCCCATTTCTAGACAAGCCCGCCCATTTCTAGCTACGTCCACTGTGTACGTGTGTTAGAATCAATTTTTTTTATTAAATATACTTGGAACCCTGAATTACCAGAATCCCAATTTCAAGGTAACTATACAGGAAAGCTGTTGAATATTTTGAAACTGATTAGACTGGTGTTGTTGCTGCATATGGCAGCAACAGCACCCAGTCAAATTAGTTTCAAAATACTAAATAGAATGTTGATAAGATTGTAAACCCACACAATTCGTAAACATGACGGACCTTTCGATGTTCATGACTGAGCTAGATACGTCATTACGATTGTGACGTCAGCTATCTAGTGACGTGATTGATTATGACGTTATATACCTTAGCGACAGAACAGATCACTCTATTGTTTCACATATTTTTGCTTCTTTTTCTCACATCGAACGCTGTTTTGTTCACACGAACATAGCTATTCTAGACTTATTTAAATATCGGTTGGAATTTAGGTTCAGAGGTTACCTATACACCCAGTCCATTGGTTGCTATGTCACTGCCTCGAAAGTATGAACCAGGAAAGTCATTTCACTCAAATTTCCACTTGTCTGCAGACGAGCTCATGTACAACCATATTTCCCATACGGGCCAAGTGTAATCGTTCAGAGGGTCCAATGTGTCTACACTTATTCTTGGTGAGTTGGAAAAGCCTGGTATATAGGATATGATGTGTCTGAAGATGACTCAGAGAACACCATTATCGATGGATGAATCAAGTCTGTCACTCAAGTTTATGACGTCACACAATTACGTAATGATTGACGTAGCTAGGTCCACACGAAGCTTGAATATTCCGTCAGTTGTACGAATTGTATGTCTTCATTACTTAATAAACAATCGGTTGAATATTTTTGAAACTAATATGCCAGGGAGCTGTTGCTGCCGTAGACAGCATTAGCTCACATTCAAATTAGTTTAAAAATATTCAACAGTTTACCTATAAAGTTACCTTTAAATTGAGATTCTGGGAATCCATTTTTAGGAATTCACAGTTTACCCGAATCCATGTACTTGTGTTTGAATTTGAGCAAAATGGCGGCAATAGTTTAAGTTTCCCGTTCCTTATGTACAATGGTGACAACCGACCGACCGAACTACCGGTTAAACAAACAAACAAACAAACAAACAAGATGCTCCCTACCTCTACGGAGAGAGGGTAACAACAACAACATCAACAACAACAACAACAACAACAACAACAACAACAACAACAACAATAACAGCGACAACGACAACGACAACGACAACGACAACGACAACGACAACGACAACGACAACGACAACGACAACGACAACGACATCATCAACGAGCCTGCCATCTCTGTATTTGAATTCAGATATGAAACCATTAAACCTCCACATCAATCACTGCCAGGACTTATCACCCAGAGACAAGCCATCACTTAGAGATGACACTGAAGAGGAAGATGATGATAAAGAATTAGATGACCTCAAGGATGAAGGTATGTATAGCCTAGACGTTTACATTTATTTCATTGCACATCATACATGAATGTGGTGATCTGGTAAACATACACATCATTTTCGAAAGATTGATCACACGGATGATTAGGTTAACTGTCTGGCTGCTGAGATTTTTTGCAGACAACATTGTACAGGGGCTATATTTCTGAACCTGCTAAATATTTTGAAAAAGATTTGACTGAAAGTTGTTGGTGGCTAAGCCACCAACAACTTTCAGTCAAATTGTTTTCAAAATATTCAGCAAGTCATGAGTTTTTGATCATTGAAATTATTGTCTGGTGGCGTGCAGCGGCGAGACATTTAAATAATGTCATGTGTTTTAATACATTGACCTACTATTACATCATCTCCTGTATAGGGCATACACTGTATGTAGGTTTGATTAGTAATCTAAATATAAGCCTCAACGTGAACGCGAATAAACCTTTCCAGTTTTAGCTATGACCCGCCCATCTCTAGCTAAGCCCCACCCTGACCATCAATTTCCAGAAAACTATACAGGTATGCTGTTGAATATTTTGAAACTAATTTGACTAGGTGCTGTAGCTGCATATGACAAAATATTCAACATAATGCTTATTAAATAGTAAAGCCATACAATTCGTACAACGTGGAGGACAATTACGTGTTTAACACGGACTAAATGGAGTCGTTAATGCTGTAATTAATTATGACGTCATCCTACACGTCACATAGTTGATTGTACCGTCATAAAATGAATGGCTAAACTGGAAAGATCCATTATAAGAATAAGTGACTACTTAATATGTTGACATACACATATAGCAATTGTTGCAACTGAAACTGATCACCTGATCGTGGCCATTTTTGTGATACAGATGACAGCACGAGCTTGCCGGATATAGATACAAAAGAGGATGCGCAGAGCAAGCTTGTGGCAGATTCAGCACAACTATTGTCCGCTCAGCTTCAGAATGCGGACGGTCAGGGAATCACGCCGTTCGAAACGTTGCTATTAAACATCCAGGGATTATTAAAGGTAGCCGCGGAGAACGCGAGACATCATGAAAGACAGTGTAGCTTAGAGAAAGGTGAGATGCTTGATGTCACTGTTGGTGCGTGTGTGAGTGGGAATAGGTGAAAGCGTAAGGCTACATGCGCCGAGTTTGTGAATGGGCTGGTGAGAAAGTTAATGGCTGAATAAGCGGTATGCGATGATTTGAGTCAGTGTGCCGTACTTTTTGCTTCTTTTTGTTGTATTTTAGATCAAAATCTAGCACGAATAGACAAGTAGACGAATAGATCGTTCCAGATTTAGCGATGCCCCGCCCAGCACTAGCTAAGGTCCACCCAGACCTCACTCGCGTTGGGATCGATCGATCCCTCGACCCCCTGACTATCCATTTCCAGAAAACTATACACAAAAACCTGTTAAATTAGTTTCAAAATATTCAACAGAATGTTCATTAATTGGTAAAGACAATTCGTACACCGTATCGGACTATTAAGCGCTAAAGACGGACTATATCGAGTCAGTCATGACGTCATAATTATGACATCAGCCTACACGCCACGTAGTTGATTATGACGGCATATGATTGAGTGAGGGAATGGATTCACGAATTACATTTGAAAGATTAATACCCCTATCTAGGCCTATATGACTGATACTAGTTGGATCCTTTTCTAGCTATGCCTCGCCCATTACTAACTAAGCTCCGCCCAGTTTGCGCGCGCGTTTAAATCGATCTTAACGCGTTGAACCCTGAATTCTCAGAATATCAATTTCAAGGTAACTATACAGATAGCGGTTAAATATTTTGAAACTAATTTGCCTGGGATCTGTTGCAACCGCGCCCAGTCAAACTAATTTCAAAAATATTCATCAGAATTGGCATTTAAATATTAAATTCACCAAAGACTTCCAATTCAGACGGTTAGTGTCGGACGCTTAGTGACTTCGTATAGCGCCTATGTCATTTGACTATGACGTCAGCTAACAAAGGATGCATTTTGATTATGACGTCAGGTATTTGAGTGACAGACCGTATCCTTTCCTTGTTCCCCCAAATGAGTCTAAAAGTTTGTTTACTCGTATTATTCTTGGCATTAAGTTGTTACATCATCTTCACTTACACGTGAAGATTGCAATCATAATCAATGTGACGGGCACCAGTCAGGATGATGTAATTTTACACGTTTTCGTGTTCGACAAGCCGTAATGGCCGCTGTCGTGGCCATCAGAATGTCGCAGACGACCACTATTCAATTGGAATCTATTGCCAGAACGAGACGATAATCGGCGCATTCGATGAAATGCTAAGTGTGTTTTGTTTGACTTTTGTGTCTCGGTAATTAGAACCGATCATCTGAGAGCGGTAATCGAGCAGTCTGTTTCTATTAACTACGCCCCGCACTTCCGCGCGCTTAGATGCTCGGTAGATGGAGCTTTTAGCCAGTTCGTTGTGTTTAATTCTATTATATTGCACGTAATCTAAGATAGACGATGCTTTGAAGCGAATAAATGCATCATATTTAATATATGCGAGCCAATCATATGTATGCACCATCTTCCGCGGCGATTTAAACCCGTTAATGGCTAATTTTGGTCAAGAAATTAAAAATATCTGCTTATGAATTGTCCATTTGCAGGCCAAGAGATTATTTGTACAAATTTATCACTGGAATGACTGGCTCGGTTTATCGAGCCAGTCATTCCAGTGGTAAATTGTCAAAAGTAGACTTCTCCTGGCCTGCAAATGGACATTCATCAAGACCACTGCAGAGGCCGGGTTTGGCCGGCTTCTTCATGAAAGGGTTATCAGGTTACTGGGACCGGAAGTATCACGTGGTTGTTTGCCTATCTACGCATGCGCACGCCTTTACTCTCGCTTGAAGCAGGAGTAATTGAGTCGAATTTGTACCACGTGATACCGTTGTCCGATTATACTCTCGGTCGTTCGGATATGTAGTCGAGGTACCCCGCTTACCCCCGACAACATATTCGAACTGTAGGTTTATTATTGACATGCTGTGATATGACGTATGGAAAAATTAACTTATCTGATATTAAAATGGGGATTGTTTTCAATAATGACATCGGTCTTGCGTTCAGTAGCGAAAACGTTCCAGAGCGCTCTCCGCGTGTAAAATCGGGTTTTCTAGGTTTGTATATTAGATGAAGTAATTAATGCGAAACAGTAGATTGTCTATAGTTTGCAGATTTAGCAAAACATTTTGAAACGTTTTCCCTACTGAACGCAAGGCTGATCTGTCGCTGATGCATCTGACGTCATAATCAAAATACATCACATGTTAGCTGACGTCACAATCAAATGGCGTAGGTCCGACGCGAAAGTGGCAAAGGTTCGACAGTATCCGTCTGAAATCTAGGTCTTTGAAGAATTAACAATTTAATACACATGCTGTTGACTGTTTTGAGAAAATTTTGAGCAACAGCTCCAGTTAAATTAGTTTCAAAATAGTTAACAACTTACCTGCATTGGTCCCTTGAAATAGAGATTCTAGGAATTCAGGGTTCAAATTGTTAAAATCGATTCAATCACGCGTACAAAGTCGGTGGGGCATGGCTAGAAATGGGCGGAACATAGCTAAACTAGAGCCAGCCCTGTATTAGCCTACTCATTTCATACAGGCATGCAGGCATGTTTAGTCAAATGATAATCCATTTATCGCATTCACGATCACATCTCATTACTCTATTTCGCTATTGCTATGTTACCATTTTAAACCTCAAATTTGTTTAAAAGGAATTTAGATTTTAACACAAAATATTCATTTGCAGATCAAGAGAATATTTTTTGAAAATTTACCAGTGGAATGACTTGCTCGTTTATCGAGCCAGTCATTCCAGTGGTAAAATAAAAAAAAAATCTCTATGTCGGCAAATGGTCATTCTACTACAGGAGCCGTTTTTGGGCGGCTTGAGAGTTAAAGGGTTAATTCTATAATCTGAACACATTTATTCGGGTGCATCCGGGCATTCGCTCTGTAGATGCTTTTAACGAGATAATGGATGAATCCAATCTGCCACTCAACTATTGCCGTCGTAATCATTTACGTCACATACAGGTTAACGCCACAATCATAATTGACAGACAATAAATGCTCAGTCATGAAGCTGGAATAGTCTGTCACGTGGACAAATTGTATGTCGTTGATAGATTTACTGTTTAATAAACTTTTCGTTGAATATTTAGAACATTTAGAAACTGATTTGTCTTGACAGTAACAAGACCCAGTCAAATTAGTTTCAAAATATCCAACAGCTTACATGTATAGTTACTAAAATGGAATCCTGGGAAATCAGCGTTTAGAGTATATATGCCTACATCTATCCCAACACACCAAAGCGTGGGCGGAGCTTAGCTATATATGGGCAGAGCTATATAGCTATATATATATATATATATATATATATATATATATATATATATATATATATATAGAATTGGGGTAATCCATTGATGCTTTATCATTTATGTATTTGAATTTATTACTGAGTGTCTGATTGTAATCAATGGAATGCAATGAAGAAAATCCACCATCGCCATTCCACGCACGTGTAATATGGCCAATATCAAGTCCTAACACATGTTATCATGAATAGTTTTGTTGCACATGAAAAGTGACTGTTTAATATTTTCGAAAACATATTTAGTCCAAAGTCGTTGCTGACAACGGCAGTTAGATATTTCAGTAAAATCTTTCTAAAATATTCAGCATGTTTTACTTTGAGTTTCCATTAAAATCTGTTGGTAATTCAGGTATTATGATTTCTGTGAATGTCGAATCAGATCGTTTATCAAACTAATGGAAATATCTCACGCATATTTCTAATTGGAATTTATTACATATTTTTCTCACATTTGCTTCTGAATTAACAACATTTGAGAGAAAGTGAAAGGCGCCTAACATGCTAGAAGACACACCGTGCCCCCTTTCAGAATCCAGCGAATTCCTTTATTTAAAAAAAAGTAATAGCCTCTATAAAGAAACATGTTCGCAAAAGAAAACAAAAACCCCATAACGGTTCTTGTTATATAGGATAAAAACAAAACCGCATCAATGTTGGCAAACTCTTTGGGAATTCATAGAATCGCGATGACGGCATCACAATCAAATTTCCCATAATACTCTGGGAGAGACGCCATTTTCGGAGGGGCTAATTTAACATTACAGGCAATGGGCCGTAAAACCTTAATTACATTTTCTTTAGTATCTGGCAACATTCACTCATGATTTGATGTTTTCTGATACCTGGCAGAGTTATTACAGATTCTCAGATAAGGATCTAATGATTTGAGCTTCGTGGAAAATGTAAACAATGCGTTTGTATGGGCAGTGCTCATTAGCATGTAGTAAGTTTGCCCCAACTTTAATGGTGGCCGATCTCAAGATGCCAGGATGTGCGAAACTATGAATAGACCGTTCCAGTTTTAGCTACACCCCGCCCACGTCTAGCTAAGCTCCACCCACACTTCGGCGTGTTGGGATTGGTCGATCCCAGAATGCCCTAACTATTAATTTTCTGAAAACTATACAGGTAAGCTGTTGAATACTTTGTAACTAATTTGACTTGGTGCTGTTGCTGCCTATATTTATTAAATAGTAAATACATACAATTTGTGCAACAACGCATCGTCTGTCTGTAAATATGCGTTCGTGACGTACTTATCTACGTCATTCATGGCGTCATAGTGACGTCATTCATTATGATGTCATTCTAGACGTCGTGTAGTCGATTATGAGGACATAGGATGGATGGATAAAGTAGAAAGGTCTATTGGGAAACAGCTATTTGGAAAAGTTGTGTTTTCATTCCTCTTTTTGATTAGTCAAGAATGACCGCTCAATATGCTGCTTGTAGTGTCTTCTAAAATTTCATATATGTTGGTTGAGAAATTATGTCACTATTTCTGTCCGTTGCTTAAAATTGGATAATGGTGTATTGCTGTGACTGACAAAATCCGAATATTTTGGTGTTAACAGCGTAAGAGTGAATGATGGACTAGACATCATATGACAAATCTACAGGATCATGTTCATTAATTTAGTGAATGTTGTTGCAACAACTGACGGAATAGCGATTTGAAAAAACCCCTGGAAAATACAATTATGGGGAAGTAGGCCTAAAACCTAAAATGAACATAACATCGCATCAAATTGAGTAATGCATGGCCACTCAAAGCATTTTGTAGTGACCTTTTCAATTTCTTAAATATTGTATGTGATAGGGTCGTTACTTTTCTACCGCTGCATAAAATCTGTGACTGACAAAGCAATGTTCCGTTGCCTTGAATACCGACCTATAGGTGTAAGGCAACAAATAATTCCATTTCCACTTATTTATTACAGACGAACTGTTGCATTAGTTGCAATAATGACTCACCAATCAAGTAAACTACAGATGAAATTTATAAAACCAATCCCAGCACAGCCTGGAAGTAATAGATTATGGCAAAAGCAACAACAGCCTTTGAGATGGCCTATTATATTTAGATCAGAGTCAGAATTATTGGTTCAATAGGACATTTGATGTTTGGTTCCACAAACCTAAGCGCTTAACATTTGGTATAATATCTATTTTCTTTATTGAAGTAACCAAACAGTAGTTAAGCAAAATACTTCCAAATCAACAGAACATATTTTGGAAAAGATATTTCAAAATAAATAGACCTTTCCAGTTTTAGCTATGCCCCGCCCATCTCTAGTTAAGCTCAACCTACACCTCGCCCGTGATGGGATGGATCGATCTCTGAACTCCCTGCCTAACAATTTCCAGAAAACTTAACAGATAAGCTGTTCAATATTCTGAAACTATTGTGACTGGACGCTGTTGCTGCCTATCGCAGCAACAGCGTCCAGTCAAATTAGCTTCAAAATATTCAACAGAATGTTTATTAAATGGTAAAAACATACAATTATACAACGTGTCGGACTATTTAAGCGTTAATGGCGGACTATTATTACTATGATTATGACGTCATCTTATACGTCACGTAGTTGATTATGACGTCATAAGACGTCATATGATAGATGGATAAACTTGGAAAGGTCCATTGACAATGTGTTTAATATACACGACCTAGTACTACACGAAACTTGTTTTATGTTTCAGAGGAGTTAAAGGGACACCTTCTTCGTGAGCGTGAGGCGCGTGAAAAATTGGAGAAGAAATTAACCGAAGGACATAGAATAAAAAGTATGTTTATGTTTTAGAAATGTATCATCACGGTATTGTAGGGCATGTCGGCCCATTTTATACTGAATTCCAACACAATTACGCTAGATATATATATGAATACACACAGGTGCAAACTATGTGTTCGCAGAGCGGTGTAAAAATATGCATACAGGTAGGCTGCTGAATATTTAGAAACTATTCTGACTGAAAGATGTTGCTGCCTAAAGCAGCAACATCTTCCAGTCAAATTAGTTTCTGGATATTCAACATAATAATTACATAATAAAGAACCCATTTAACATAACAATTATACACAACATTCAATTGATATCATTTTGATCGAGAAAGGAGGTTGTTACATTTAACATTTAATAAGAACGATTTTCATACTTTATGTATCATCAAATTCTTGTAATTTTCTAAGAACAGAAGTGGTAATGTACCTTTCCAGTTTATCCATCCACCATATGACGTCATAATCAAGTACGCGGCGTGTCAGATGACGTCATAATCCATTACAGCATGTATATGCCTCGATTTAGTCGGTCGTAAACGCTTAAAAGTCCGATACGTTGTACGAATTGTATGTCAGCATCCAGTCAAATTAGTTTCAAAATATTCAACATCATACAGGTACAGTTTTCTGGAAATTAATAGTCAAGGGTTCATGGCTTGATCGCTCCCAGCATGGGCGATGTGTGGGTAGAGGTTAGCTAGAGATGGGTGGGCACAGCTAAACTGGAGAGGTCCATTCTACGTAGGCCCTATATCTGGCGCATACATATGGCGTTAGCACTAAAGAAAACACGTTATTGCAAACAGGAACCTGAAAGTAAATAATTTGACCGAAACTTTATCTTGATATACAACATGATAAACCTTTAGTAAAATAATTTCGTCGTAATTTAAATGCAGTGCAAACGCCAATTAATTAGACATACACCGAAACCTGTATATAAAGGACACACACATATGTGGCCAAATAATGGTGATTATATAGGGATGGTTCTAAGACAATGTCATAATAGCGAATACTTATTAACCGTAGGTAATGAATTCTGTTTTAAGTGGTCATTCGTCTTTGGTGATCAGCCTTTGAAGGTTCATGCTATGGCTATTATAAATAGGTTTTACTCGTGACCTCTAACTGTCTGCGAGATTTATAAAACCACATTTGTCATCTTCTATATATTTATGTTCTGACATTCAAACCTTGTTGCTTCAGATTTATTAACAAGGCGAATAAAGAAAGAACGCAAGGCGCGTAGACGATTGCAAGAGTGCTATGAGAGCAGCCAGCGAGGTCAGAATCTGTCACTAGACGACTCGTCCAAGTCATCACCGGAATCGGACCATCTTAGTCCAGGTATTGCAAAACCCCAATTCAATCATGTTTACTATACAGCTATCATTACACCTTTGAACCACGAAATCCCAGAATCTGAATTTTAAGTTAACTATAGAGGTAAGCTGTTAAATATTTTGAAACTAGTTTGACAGGAATCTGTTGCTGCAATAGGCAACAACAGCCTCCACTCAAAGTAGTTTCACAATATTCAGCACAACAGTTATTGAATTGTAAATGAGTTTTCGAATTCGATCTTTCGGGTTCAATGAATTAATGCTACATTCCATGCATTTCCAGCTAAGAAATGTACTAGCTTGTACTCGGTTCCTGCCTCACCGATCCTCACCAGTTACTCGATTCCTCTCCCATACTCGATTCCTCTCCCATACTCGATTCCTCTCCCTTATTAGGTTCCTCTCCTGTGCTACGTTCCCTTCACACACTAGGTTCCTCTACCATGCACCCCTCCCCCTCCCAACTCAGTCTCCCTCCATTGCCCGGATCCTCTCCCTTTCTCGGTTCTTCTCCCTTTCTCCATTGTTCTCCCCGGCTCTGATCCTCTTCCGTTGCTAGGTTCATCGCCATTGCTCAATTACTCTCGCTTGCTCGGTTCATCTTCCTTCTCCGTTTCTCTCCATTGCTCGGTACGTCTCCCAGAGGCTAATAAATCTGAGCCAGATTAGAAAATGAAAGAGCATTAAAAAACCCGTTACAATTTAATTTAAAAAATCCCAGCTTACTGGTTATGTTACTGACACCAACATGGTCTATACTAGCTTCAAAATAGTCAACAACTTTCATCTATGATTGTCTTTCAATTGAAAGTGTTAATATTCATGTTATATTTAGCAATTACACAGACTATTCCGGAAAGATTATTTATTTGGTTGCATTACTAGTGGAAGGATAGGAGCTCTTGAAACGTAAAAGTCCAAGTGTCGTAGGGCATTGCCATTTGCATGCGCTATCATTGCACTTTCTCAGCAAAATCTTAATCTGTATATTCGTCGCCTCTTATGTTGCCGCTTATCGTAGCTTGGCGGGTTCCATTCGTTCTACACCGTTCCATATCCTCCGCGTCTCTAAATACAGACTTGTGTTTCTTGTCCTGTCCAGTCGTGGCGTTGCTTAGCTATGCTGTTCCCCTTCTTCCTTTTGGTCTCTTCTCGTCTATTTTGCATTTATCTGATTTAAAAAACCCACTATTGCATCTCATTATGTTCTCAAAGTATTTTGTCTTTCTTGTTTGATGGATCAGAATGGGGTATGTTCAAATGGTTAATTTCTGCCGCTTTGCTAAATGCACAAGGTTTCTGCACCATAGAGAAGTGAAACAAGAGATTCCATCCTTAGCATTTCAAGATTCATAGTCTTGTTGTCAAACTTACTGTTCTTAATACTTAAAACGTTCTTAGTTTTTGAAAACGCGCCTCTTGCAATTTCAATTCAATATTTTAAATAAATAATACATATTTTGACCCTTTACAGTACCGCCAATAACATTTTTCAGTGTGTATAAATGGTAACGGTGTAAATAATATTATAAACAGACTTCGTCTAAAAAAAGATAGCATCCATCCGATCTATTAATATAGGCACTTTGAAGATAATTTAAAACCGCTAACTAAAACAGAAGCTAAGTCGCTTGGCATATATAGGAAATGAGATTTGGGGCCACACGATGATGCTTATTTATTGCCGGTGGTCTTACCCGTCCTAAACAACCACCATCTAGTATCGCCCAAACACGTGTCTGTTGTGGACATATCTGACTACAAACACCGGTATGAAATTAAAAGGCAAACTATGAAGACGAAACAAATTGTTTTTTTCGTGGTGCCCAGGAGGGATAATCATGACGATTAGAAACATGGCACGCTCCAAAATGATTACGCCCAGCTATTTCTAGTAATTTTCAGCTACATTTGATATGCTAATGTATTTCTTTTCAAGTATATGTCTGCAATACGATTCAGGCAAGACTGGCATTCCTTTGATACGAGACGACAATGCAATTAACAATACAGCTTAAGGCATCTGTTAGATAAATCATTTTACCGTTAATAATAATCAGGCAGGCAAATTGACAGTCACTTTAATATTCTCCGACAATTTCTCTGTATTTTTCTCAGACAATAATGAAACATTGGCTTTACATCAGCGTTCGTTGACTCGGGTTGGTTTAATGAACTTGCTTTTTCACTTCATTCTCTCTGAGTTTTCTGAGCCGACTGAAGATCTCGGAATATTTTGCTAGATTGTGCTGCTTATGCCCGAGGCAATTGGTGAGCGTATTGGATTGAGGATGTGATTTGGCTTTTTTGGGAGATCACCTTGTCAAAAACACCCAACGGACTATTAATTTACCACTTTTCATGGCGGATTGTGGATTAATTTAATCTCATCCCAACTTCACCAGAAAACAAAAGCTGAGACTGGTTTTAATAGTTTGACCCTGCATTAAATATGTAACGTATTTGTAACCGGCTAAGCTTAGATTGCTACAGCCATGTGTGTTCTAAAGAGCATCTTGCTTTTGTAGCCTCGCAATGGCGGTTCTGTAAGACAGGTTGTCGTATAGCTACTTGCCTTAAGGGCAGCTAGAGGAGTGTGCTATAATGAGTGCCTTGTATTAAAGGACACCTGCCTTTTGTGACCACTTGTTGGTGCTCCATAAGGTGGTGCATTAGTCATAAACAATCATAATCATTTAAAATCTCGCTAGGTGACCTCAAAATGTGGTCCATAAAGGCAAACTGACTTACTGCAACGTACTCTTTAGAGGAAATACCAGTAATACAAAATATATACTACTCTATAATTGGCAAGGATATTCTAAATAGATATACAAAGATACCAGAAAAGCTAGATTTCTCTTCTCCACAGGAATCCTAACCTAATCTTAATGTAATTAAAGAAACTGACGATGAAATGGACATTGTGCATGTGAAATGGACACTGGACAGTCAACGGTTAGTGGTCTACTCATGCTTGCCAGGATTGAGAATGGATAGCACATATAATGGACCTTTCCGGTTTTAGCTATGCCCCTCCCATCTCTAGCTAAGCTCCACCCACACCTCGCTCGTGTTGGGATCGATCGATCTCTGAACACCCTGACTATCAATTTAAAAAAAACTACACAGGTAAGCTGTTGAATATTTTGAAACTAATTTGACTGGGTGTTGTTGCTGCCTTAGGCAGCAACGGCACCCAGTCAAATTAGTTTCAAAATATTCAACAGCATGTTTAATAAATTGCAAAGAATTACAAATATATACAATTCATACAACGTGTCGGACCATTTGAGATTTGGCGACGGTCTATATGAAACCCTTTGTGACATACTGATTGTGACGTCATCATACACGGGCTGAGCTGATTATGACGTCATACGAGGTCAGCTGATGGATGGATACTCTGGAAAGGTGAATTCCCTTTCTCATTGCACTTGGAGAAATTTGCTGATTCTTTTTATGGACTGATGGCCCACATACGTCATCTGGGTAATCAAGAACTTTCTCATGGCATCAGTCTGCTGCAAGGCGACTGGATACAGCAAGGACTAGTTCTTGCCCTTGGAGTCAGTCAGAGTGTCACCTTCAGAGCATGGAACCGGTATCAGGAGACTGGTCAAATGAACAGACGTCTTGGTGGAGGACATGCGAGCGCTAACACACAACCACAGGAAATATATCCTGTCATCTCTTCCCGTCACGTCATCAGTGCTTCACGGATATCTTGCTGGTCAAAGCTAGATGACAGCTCCCCTGTTGCAAGATATTTTTCAATGGGTGAATCCAGTTTTAGCCATGCCCCGCCCATCCCTAGTTAAGCTCCGCCAACGTTCCGTTCGTGTTTCGATCGATCAAACCTTGCACTACCTGAATCTCAATTTCCAGGAAACTATGAATGTAAGTTGTTGAATATTTTGAAACTAATTTGACTGGGCGCTATTGCTGCCTATGGTACGTCATGTAGTTGATTTTGTCCTCACGTGGATCATATGTTTCCTCCATTATCCTACCATTGAGTAGTAAGATTTATCATATAAACAAGCCTTCTAGCCCGTTCCATATTTTTCGATATGAGCACACGTGCCATATTCAACGGAGTATTTTCATTGGCTGTTGGGTGGGCAGCCCATTTAAATCGACATCGATTGATGTGAGCGTGACGTGTAGGGATTAATATAGGATACTGTTTTACTACGATTTGTTTACTACGATTTGTCATTCATGAAACGTCATCGCAAAATGTCATCGTTTGACAGTTTATCAGTCGGCAGCGAAGTAACGATTGATGGCTATAATTTTCAATGACCAGTTAAAATACTATTTAACGGCTGACATCGCCAGATTTTGTGTTTGTCACTATATTTTGCTGCGCGTTCAGTATCTGTTATCAAGTAGTGGTGCGTCACAGCGGCGGTATCGATTTCACGAAAACCAACAATGAGAAATCAGATAAAAGTCACATCAGCAACTATTGGCAAATATTTCAAAGTTACAGTTTATATGATAAATAAAATCTCAAACTCGCTAAAGCTCGTGCAAATTGATAATTTTCAACTCGGTCCATAATAGTGATATGAAAAATGACCTCGTTCCAGATTCTCTATATATATTCTTGCTACATCTCTGCTGATCCATAAGTGTATATTCTTGTCATGTGGATCGGTGGTAGATACATTACTTGTCATTTAGAATAGCGATGACCGCCACTATAGTGTACTACCTTCTTGCGATGTTGAGGTAAATTTTATATACAGTAAGTTTTTTTGCTACGTGGTTGAAATTTGATTGCTGTGTTCAATTTGAGCTAAGTTCATTGGTCATTTGAAATTGTGGCACTATGATTTCAGGGATGATGTTTTACTCTCGGTCTATAAGGGGAAGAGGGTGTTGTGATCGGGTCAGGCTGTGTGTCTACCTGCGTGGTTGTCTGTGTATCTGTCCGCAGCTGCAGCTAAAGAAAATACTGATCCGGCTTAGCTCAAATTTCAATACAACTAAAGAACTTGCGGTGCAACAGGAGTTCCAGACGGTGCCCGTGATCCAGATAAAAGCACCCTCCACCCCACCCATCCAAATCTGGATCAGATCAAATTATCGAAACTCCGAAACTACCGGTTCGGTTTGGCAAAAATTTAACACGAGAAAGGGTGTGACCATACACTAGGATTCCATACCTTTTAGCGTGATCAGAAAAAATCCTGAAAATCTAAAAGAAATCCGAAAAATCCGAAAAATTCTGGAAAATCTGAACACGTTTTACGATGTGATAAACCCGGAAGACGAGGGTCTGCAATCTGTGATTGCTCTTGTTAGGAAGTGTGTACATACATTGTGTGTTCTTGTGCTTGCAGGTTTAACTCCTGAGAGAGATAGTCATCCGTATGATTCATATCCACATTCAGAAGGTTCATCTCCTCTAACACGCTTTCCGTACATGCCACTCGTTGGCAGTGGCACCGCTTAAGCTGATGTACTCTTATGCGACCAATCGGTATGGCGAACATCATACCAGCTCAAGGATCGGCGCTTCTGGTTGAGATACGATAATCTTAGCCCCCTCACAAATGAAGCGGTGCTAACCTGTACTGGTAAAATATTTGTCGGTGGCCGTCATAGGCGACCGACTCCAAGATTGTCATTTGTGAGGTCAACCTCAGGCTAGTCTAGTGGCTGATTACAGATCTCGGGAGAAACTAAGACAGTTGGACAAAACTATTACAAAACCTTTATATAACCGTATTAGAAGAAATTCCACAAAAATTGGGCTTGTCATGTTACTTAGGCAGAAAACGGATACGATATGAGGTGGTACCTTAAATCTGAACAACTGATGCACCTGCCAACGTATCTCCAATGACCGTCTTTGATCCTAGCGAAACCACAACAAAAGATCATATAATGGTCACAATCTCATTGAATTGCAATCGGACCGACCATCGAGCCAGCCAGTACGGTAGTAGGTTTCAATCTTCTAAAATATTCTTCTAGTGACCTGTACGAACATTTCACAACACAACTACAGACGTACTTTTTACTTACGTGATCACTAAGAGGTCAAATAACCGCAGTACATGCAATTTGAACAATGCTATTATTACTGAAACGTGAGCTACAATAATACATTTATTTACAGTCTATCCGAAAATGCCAATGACGAAACAGGAGATGTGTAGAAAAACAAATCATAGCTCTTCTACTGATCTCTAACGAGCATGCATTGTACAGTTGCCGCCACCACGTACTAACATGCTTTCATCTTTATAACGACGTTGCAATGACATACTGTTGCCTCCAATAAGATCAATTTTAAGCAGGCCCCTTGTCGAAACGTACCTCCACATTTCTTACGACATCCCTTACAATGTCATGTCAATACATACCCGACCAGCAAATATACTGGAGACATTCGATTGGTTGTTTTTATTAATATTTCTTTTAGATCACAAGGTTTTATTTATGAATAACTAATGAAACATCTGTTTTGCTGATTAAGTATTTCTTTGATCACGTGATTTTATGAATTTTATGCATAGTTAATGAAACGATTGAATTCTGCATATACCGGTTGCTTTACTATTTCTTTGATCACGTAGTTCTTTATGCATAGTTACTGAAACGATTGATTGGGTGATTTACTATTTCTTTGATCACGCGGTTCCTTTTGAATAGTTATTGAAACGATTGATTGGTCGATTTAACATTTCTTCGATTGGTTGATATGAATATATAATGAAACGCCTCTTTTTTTAATCAAATATTTCTCTGATTACACTCTCCTTTTGACCAGTGGACAGATATATAACAAAACAATTTGTAAAATAATAAATGAAGAGCTTGTTTATATACAATATCGAATATTTATAATTTATATTTGTTAAACTTAAATTTAAAAAATAATAAATATGTATCTCTCATACACTATTGTGACGGCTAGTGAATGTTGTCTATATTTCAGTACGACAAAGAATGTTGTCTATATTTCAGTACGACAAAGAATGTTGTCTATATTTCAGTACGACAAAGAATGTTGTCTATATTTCAGTACGACAAAGCCACATTTATTATAATATACAGACATCTTAATTGCTCAGTTCAAAGAAAGGCTATAGCATCCTTTTATCACTTCCATTCATCAAATGATATATCTCAATTTTCAGACAACTGTAACTAAGCTGTTGAACATTTTAAAACTAGTCTGACTGTGGCAGCAACAGCACCCAGTCAGATTAGCTTCAGCATGTTCAGCAAACTACCTCTGAGATCTTAGTGAAGTTAGCGTTTCTGTGGTACGTCGGATCAATACTGTTAGCAATGTCCCAGTATTGTTTTCATTATTGAAAGAGACAAGGGTTGGTTCAATTGTCTAATCTCAAATCATTAAAAGCCAGCTATGTATATTGTCTACCCTGAATGCCGACCACGTTAATACCTGTAATAGATAACGCACGTCGGAAACTAATAGACCTTTCCAGATTATCCATCCATCATATGGCGTCATAATCAACTACGTGACGTGCAGGATGGCGTCATAGTCTACGACATCACGAATGACGTAGATAGGTGCATAATTGATTACGGGCTAAGCGCTGTTGTACGAATTGTATGTCTTTACTATTTAATACGCATGCTGTTAAAACTAATTTGACTGGGAGTACCCAGTCAAAGTAGTTTCAAAATATTCAACAGCTTACCTGTATAGACTTTTGGAAATTGATTGTCAGGGAGCTCAGGGAACGATCGATCCATACACGAGCGAGGTGTGGGTGGAGCTTAGCTAGAGATGGGCGGGACATAGGACCACTCTTACACCCCTCAGTCTCATCTTATATAGCTTCTATTGGCTGTACTCCAGAAATATAAATTCCAATATCTATAAAATTGTAAACTTTTTATAAATACTAAAAGTTATTTTATTATTTCGTCTCAAGTTCCTGTGCATTGTTGATGTTGCTTCGAAATCCTCAAATTAGCCAATAAGAATAATGTATTTCTGTGCATTACAAACTTGTTTAATTTGATAGGCTGAACTACTTGTCTCACTCTACAGATTTGTATTTTCATTTATATCTGTCAAGTAATGTATATACGAGGGAGCTATAAGCGTCATATAGAGTACACCGCATTAGAAGATTCCAGATACGAGTACCCGACTCCATATCATTTCAGAGATTTAATTGATCATGCCATGTATTTATTTGATTAAATCTGTGATACGATACGGAATCATAGACATATCTGATATATAAACCTCAGTTATTAAATGTTCGCACTTTATGACTGAATCGGCCACATATGAGTTCATTTTCTTGATTTTCACCGATCAACACTAATGTTGGGGATTTATAGTTCATCTGAACAACAGACATACGGACGGACGGACAGGCGGTTGGGCGGGCGGGCGGGCGGGTGGGCGGGTGGGCGAGCGGGCGGGTAGGCAGGCAGGCAGGCAGACAGGCGGACAGACAGGCGGGCGGCCAGACTGCCGGACAGACGGACGGACATACCTCAATATATCTGATCCTTGGTGCATTGTATTAAGTGGTAGGTTGTGAATGTTTGAGAAAATATTAATATATTTAAATGAAAAGAAAGTTATTTAATGCATTGTATTTAATCAACATATGCCATATTGTTTAAAATATCGTGAATCTCTGTAAATGTGCATCTAAAAATAAATTATTTAACCCTGTTAGACATCGTTCCATTTTCTTGTCAATTAATTTCTAAGCGCCGTCCACTTCGTATGCGAGTTTGAATCACTGTAACCCTCTGAAACCTGAAAATATTCACAGAATCTCAGTTTCAAGGTGTTGAATTTGTGAAACTATATTAACAGCTTACAGTTAAACGAGTTTCAAAGTTTGCAACAGACCGCATTTTTCGTGATGGACCATCATCCCTGACATATAAATATATCTCAATGGTCACATCTAAAACGATATCACCTTACATAATATATGAGGATGAGATTGTACAATGTACTTATGATACATGTCCAGTCATTAACTTCGTTAGCTATCAAAACACTTCTGCTTCTCAAATTTATAGCCATCGGATTGACTTGATAGCCGGCATGGACGACCATGCAGTGAGACACACTTTCAATGTGTGTATTGTATTTGTTCACCTCATCACCATCACCAACTTTTGTTTCTACTCCAAACACGTTAAAGGGAAATGCCAGACCCTCTCTATACTACTTTGTATACAATGATTCTACAGACCGTAACGTTTTCAAAAAACATAATTGTACGCTCTGTGCTCAAATTCGAAATACATATCTTCGTTGTTTAAATATGTGATACATTAGTTAAATTTCTGTTCCATGATGAGGCGTATGACGTCATAAGTGAAGCGGGTTTTCTCGCCGTCATCCAACGCTATCGCAATAAAATTGCGAACTGCGTTTTAAAGGGTGTCTCTTCAGCGGTGTTAGGAATATATAAGCTATATTTGCGAAAATGTTGAAGACTATATAATAACAGTCCTTTGTCTGATTTCTCTAATGGTGCCGATCTCGACATAAAGGTTTGATTATGAGGTAAATGAATAACGCATACTATTGCGTTATTCATTTATCTCAGTATATCAGTACAATTGCCACTTTTGAATCAACACTCTCACTGACACTACGGCAGATAAGTTATTGAAGTTTCATCTATTAATATGCGAGTTTAAATAGTTCTTAAATACACGCATACCCACGCCGCTTATCATATATATCGTATATATATATGATAAGCGGCGTGGGTATGCGTGTATTTAAGATGAATTATATATATATATATATATATATATATATATATATATATATATATATATATATATATATATATATATATATATATATATATGTGTGTGTGTGTGCGTGCGTGCGTGCGTGCGTGCGTGCGTGCGTGCGTGCGTGCGTGCGTGCGTGCGTGCGTGTGTGCGTGCGTGCGTGCGTGCGTGTGTGCGTGTGTGTGTGTGTGGTGTGTGGTGTGTATGTATATATATATATATATATATATATATATATATATATATATATATATATATATATATATATATATATATATATATATATATATATATATATATATATATATATATATATATATATATATATATATATATATATATATATATATATATATGTATATATCATAAAACACAATGACTGGGGAACTATTTAGAACATTTTACTCACATTGTTCTGTAGTATCTGCCTTTTCTGCCCCTGACCGGGCCCCTTCATTTGCTTACAAAAGACCCCGGATAATCTGTTTGTGAAATGTATATATGTTCTTCTCTTAGACGCGCTCCCTCGACCATTAAGCCATTTTCGTTCACTAGTTAGCGCAAATACCCAATTTTCTGCATACACCGGGTATAATAAATGATACATAGCGCAATAAATGTAAGCCATTCGTTAACTTGACCTCAGAAGAAATAATATGACAGCTCGGATACGTCTTTTCACTAATAAACGACTTCTAAAGCGCTAATCAACACTATGCGCAATGTGGAAGTTGGGAGCAGTGGACTACGGTAAAGTTGACTTGTACGTCATAAAACAGGAATAAGACGGCTGTAAAATGGCACGTATGAGTGTGAGTCTAACAGTTTGATTCCGCAAACACTCCCAGATGTATTTAATAAACGGTTATTGTCGGTTTGTGTGACACAAGTAGCTCTGTAATTTGAAGGAATGGTCGTCATAGACAGCTCCTATGGCGTCTGTATAATGTTCTTATCCCATTAAGCACGTTCTCGCAGTTTTCCAAATGCGTCAGTCCGACTCCACTTCCACTCACTAACAATCAAAACCATTATGCACCGGCCAAAAACATTCAATTGAAATGTTGCAACTTCTTGCTTTTCGGATTCTCTGTTGCTAGTTTATGGGCATAGTAATTATGAAGTTTGAAGAAAAAGAGGCGTTTACGTGACTTCAAAGGAGAGTTGAGAAAAGAAACGGGCAGAGGTCATTTTAGACGTTACTTTCCCTCTCCTCCCCAACAACCCACCCTATCACATGGCGATGATGACGATGGTGAGAACTGTTTATCTTAAATGCATACGTTCTTCTGGCCCCAATTGTCCTTGCGGTGGCATCTCAGCTTAATAGAATAAAACGATTTGATTCGATTTATGGCGTCGACGATTTTGAGCTCTCCACCAAGTAAAAGCAATTGTATTAATCATCGTTGACATTTCGACTGTTTGAATAACCAATTATTGTGTTTCAAAGAAGACGAGCGAATGCCTGCAATTGACGCTGACAAAGATGGATTCCCCGTGTCATTTCTCATTTCTTTACAATGACATTGAACTCTCATTTAAAATGAGACGATTATCCGCTTAAAGAGCCTAAATCAATTGCAGCCACTTATTGATGATATTGCGAACCGGGTACTCGGCGGCACACAACAGGCCGATATTAGGCAATAATTGTAAGAATGGCGAGACTCTAAGCGGCGTGTAAATTGCCATGATATGAGAACTCAGAAATAAATCAATTTGTTAACATGCAATCTGGTTATCAGTTGAGAAAACCATTTATCATATAAACAAGGCTTTCGGCCCATTCCATATTTCTTGATATGAACATATGTGTAATATTCAACGAACGATTTTCCTTGGTTAGATAACACGAAGAAATATTTTCATTGGTTAGATCAGATAACAGGTAATAATCCCACATGCCCCGTGACGCCACAAATGTTTACAAGCGACAAACGACGGCTAAACGTAACCAAGACGGGATATATTATGTTGTTGATTTAGATTTTATATATATATATATAGATATAGATATGAAACTCGTTTGTAAATTTGCATGATAGACACAGACATTTTAAAACTTGGATTGAAAGTAATTTCATGAAGTTTTTGGTTTGACTGGCGTCGAGTCTCTGATTCCAGGTCCCATGTCGAGGCTGGTTTTATTTCAGTCTATTATTGATTACTTCCCCAGCTTTTACACTGGTACCCATTTGTACTCCTGGGTGGAGAGACGCAAGGAGCGAATGAGAGTGCCCATGTTTCCAACGACTGTGATATAGTGCACAGCTCAGGCGCGAACTGGATTCTCCGGTTAAGTAGTCATGAGTGTTAACCAGTACACACGCCCACGTCAATGTAATTTCAAGTTTTCCGAAATAACGATGTTTTGTTTGTCATTATTTTTTGTGGCGCACTTCCGCGCATTGGGCAGAACTCTTTGTAACTGACACGTCACGGCGATGAAAACGAACAACGCAAAATGGTGAGTTCAAACGGGTTTCAACGATGGACTGTATTTCAAAACATCAGTTTATAAGCTAAATAGAATCTCAAACTCGGTCCCATTTAATATCACAATTAGTAACTGCATCGAAAATTATCACATGGTGCTTGCTACGGCCCGCGCAATGTGATAATTTCCGACTCGGTTAATAATGGCGCTATGAAATGGAACCTCCTTCCAGATCCTTTATAACTCAAACGAAATTCGATATATTGAGTCATGCATTTCTATAGCGACCATCACTTGCGTTTGCTGGCTCAGTGGTGATTCTTTAAGCTGGACACTGGACAGTTCGTAGGATCTCCAGAGTTATATAACCATTATCTTGTGCTATCAAGTGTTATAACATATAGGGACTGATTTATTTTAAAGGGATAATGGAGTTATCCGATCTGTCACTCAAGTATATAACGCCATACTCAATTACGTCATATATAGAATGATATCACAGTTCATCGTGACGTATCTGGCTCCGTCATGAGCACTGAAAAGACCGCCAAGTGTACGAAGTATCACCGTTCAAGTGTGTGCCTTTATTAGTTCTTCAACAGGATACCTGAATAGTTTCCTTTAAATTGGGATTCTTGGAATCCAGGAATCAAAGCACATGCATTGATTCCAATACAAGTTGTGGCGGGCGATGGCTAGCACTGGATCCCTCTTTGTGCAAGATAGCTTTAGATTTTATTTAATTTGGGTTATAATAGTTAGATGTTGATACATTGCTACCGTTTATGATTTAATTTTCAACCAATAAGCGAGAAAAAAGAACACCAATCAGTGTTTTCGCAATGCCGTTTGTACAACTTAGTGTAGCAAGGTGGTGTAAGAGAAACCATATTAACAGGCTGTTGAGTATTTCGTGTATATCAGTATTCGTGTTCTGGTGATATGTTCACTTCTGGCATATTACTTGGATATTTGCTCTGCTGCGATAACAGTACTAGAGGGTGTTCAACTGTCCAAGTCTAATCACTTCCGGACATGCGTGCAAATGTTATCGTCATGGCGCTACTATGAGCAGATGCATCATTGGCAAAGTGATGCTATCTGGCATGGGCTGTATTTGCAGAAGCCCGGATATCATTAAGTACCAACTAGCTTTGGGTCCACCTAGTTGGGAGAGTTATCTTCAAATAT
The DNA here is from genome assembly GCA_034401795.1 of Chaetoderma sp. LZ-2023a. Taxonomy (NCBI): domain Eukaryota; kingdom Metazoa; phylum Mollusca; class Caudofoveata; order Chaetodermatida; family Chaetodermatidae; genus Chaetoderma; species Chaetoderma sp. LZ-2023a. Next base: position 98,764,360 of record CM067366.1, read on the forward strand.
GATCTTCCGTCAGCGCTAAAGCTGCCGAAAGTATGTGCCCATGCCATGGTGGGGGAATCTGGTAAATGAGAATCAGAAGTGGGATTTTGCAACGAAACGTCACCAGGTGACATGGGAGAGCGTCTCATTGAAGTACATCCATCCATTCGCGATTCTGATTGGCATGGCTCACCATATCTAGTTAACTGTGTATGGTGACCTCAAAAGCGTGGGGAAAGCCGAAATCAAGGGTGACGGTGGGGATATTGACAAGATCCTATACCCGACAAGGAAACTGTACAAGTTTGCGACACAGAACCGGGGGATCATAACCACTTCATTGCCAGCTACACGCTCTACTCTCATATTCTCAGAAAATACGTGGCAAAGTTGAAGATTCTACCGCATGTTCCGATGGGTTGGAGTGTGTACACAAGTTACCTGTTTATGCCAGGACCTTGACAGACTTGAGCAGAGATGGTTCATCCCTCTTTACTACCACTGTCTGAAACACGAACATTTCCATCAGTATCATAAGTTTGCTGTCGAAGGTTGAGATGAGAAAATGACAGGCTGTCACTTTCTTGAAGGCTATGATTTCTCTTAACTCACGTGTCAATTCCCCGTGGTACTAGTCGGGTCTATAACAGCATTACCATACTCGTACCGAAAAGACTACTCAATGAAGCGCGTTCTCGAAAGTACGCGCTTAGGCGAGTTCATCACTTTCCAACTTCCAAATCACACGTATTAACCAACCACACTGGCTGCGCCGAATGAAAAAGATAATTCTCCTGAAACTAAACTGAACTGAACTGAACTGATGGATGATGATTGTGTTAGAGGCTAGTCTTCCCTGGTAACATGGCTTTCTGGGTCGGTACTTGGCCAATACTGGGCCAAGATGGCTCGGTATTTGCCAAATACAGGCCCAGTAACCTGCGTAGACATAGGCATCTACATTTAGATTTTGATATCATGTGAAGCAAATAGATGAGTATCAGCTATCTGTGGTAAAGATTTTGAGAATTTAAACCACCCGCGAATAACCGCTTCCAGAATTGATGTTATTTAAAAACCCACTCAATATTAATTTCACTTATCATCCCCCGCGAATTAATTTATTCACAAAACTCGCTAATATTGCAATAACTGGTTCCCGGTATAGCCGAGGATTACTTCCGTTTATTCATATTTCCGGTTTC
>CM067366.1:98770543-98855543 GCA_034401795.1 Chaetoderma sp. LZ-2023a
AAAATAAAATTAAAATATTTATTTTGCATCGGTGTGAGATTGGATTAATTGCAATCATTTTATGGCGGAAACATTTCTGATAATGCAGGTTACTGGGTCGGTATTGGCCAAACGGGCGGATGCATTGCTGTAGAAGACGTGGCTCGCCGCGTTAAGATACAATAAGCCAGTTTAATTTTGATTGGGTTGCATCGGCCCACCTACCCTCTGTTATTTGTGTTTAAGCTATGTTAGGCCTCCAGCTGCGAGCGAGGGTGGTACAAGCGGTAATACAAAGCCGTAGAGATATTCCCGTGGAAATACCAGAGCGATAGCTTTTATAGTTTGGAAGACTGACTTTAAAAGTGAGCTAATCGATCACATAATTTAGTTTTATTCATGGAAGCGGTCACAAGTTATGACCAGTAATCGAATCTTTGCTATCGATCGGACTTACTTCTGACTTACTTACGATTAGCCCTCTAGCGTGAATACCGGTACCACATTAGAGACCAAACAAAGAAAGGACTCCATTTGCATAAGATGTTTAGATGCCTGTGAAGTCGACATTGTTCACCAACTTATTGCCAGTAATGCAATAACCTGGTAGACGTTTCTAGTCTGAGAAGACATAGTCTACGGTTTCTGTCTGCATGTCCACATGGTCATGGAGCCGATGAACCACTATGGTTCCCAGGGTGTTTTACTGGTAACGAACACATTTTTCAGTTAATAGATAGAGTCAACAGTTTGTGTGTTCGGGTCTGCTTTGCTGGACATAATGATTGCGTTAAAGGTGGTGGTACAGTGCGGTGTGCTAACGACTGACTGGCCAGCAAGCACGCTAAAATCCCCAGAGCCGGCACTAATCGGTTAGGTGGCTACTGACACCTGCAATATCACGCCACCACAGCCTATACAGCCGTGACCATAAGCGGATAATGGAAACAATGAACTTTTCCAGTTTATCCATCTATCATATGACGTCATATGAGGTCATAATCAACCACGTAAGGTGCAGGATGAATGACTCGGTTTAGTCCGTACGAATTGGATGTCTTTACTATTTATAAATATTCTGTTGAAAATTTTGAAACTAATTTCACTGGGCGCTGTTGCTGCCATAGGCATATATATACCGAAATGTAGAATCTCATGTTACTCGGTACCCATGCGGATCTGGATGTCAGAGGTCACGATGACACTTAAATATAGGTCAAGATCTCCATTTTAACAGGTCTCTGCATTTCACATATAGTTGGTTAAGAGATGTGTCATGGTATATAAGTTATTTGATATATATATATATGTCCTTTGAGAAGACATCGAACCCAGAATTCCAAAATATGTTCACCCCTTGCTTCATAGGAAAGTAGGCCTATGTGATATCATTTGACATATCAGGGCCCATCCTTATCTATTTACGTACAGCCTGGCCTATGCACAACTATTTCCAACGAAACCAATAATAATAATAATAATAATAATAATAATAATAATAATAATAATAATAATAATAATAATAATAATAATACAGTTTCAGCTTACGTAGAAAAGTTAGTTAATATAGTTCATAACGCATGGCCCATAACGTATGCAAGCTAATTATTCTGTATTCCGTATTTAGAGATCATTTGCGCTAAATCGACATTCGCACCTTAATACCCAGTCATTGTTAGCAAATTAACAAAGCGTCTTCGAAGCGTCTTCGATTGAATCAACAGTAGTAGTATTTGCGGGTCAACAACGCGGCCGTATAGTTAATGGACGCGCGTGTTGATATTGTGGATTTACTGCTCTATACAGCCTTTCCGGATATTCATACAAATCTATAAACACCGGCCAGTTAGATACGTACGCATTATCGTCATTGTTTCTATTTGACAGTTTTGTTGTTCTAATTTACAACATTTATGAATATTCAATTGTGCGGCTGATTGAAGCATCTTCGTTTGTTTTAGTTTTTACATTGTCAGCACATTTCCTCCACCACCCCACCCCCACGTTACCAAATTTCGCTTAGTTCTACCTAGCAGTGTTGACTTAGCAAAAGGCGCTTCTTTACGTCAGAAAGATATTTCAGAAGCACCGATTGTAAAATCAACACACCATTCTTTGACGAACGTCTATGTCATTTTAACTGGCTGATTGCTGCAAATTACCAGACACTAATTTCAATGGGCAATAACTCTGGACCTGCTGAATATTTTGGAAAAGATTTGACTGAAAGTTGTTGGTGGCTTAGCCACCAACAACTTTCAGTCAAATTATTTTCAAAATATTCGGCATACCCGGGGTTAATCCCAATGGAAAACGTAGTCTGCAGAAATTCAGCTGACAGACAGTTAATACCGTGTATCGCCAGTTGTTTTCTTCCTATAATAACTATAAGTCTATTTACGATATCATCCACTAACCATTTCATTGGGTCCTGAATCAATTCTGTCAATATAACGGAGCGTCCAGCCGGGCCCACACGCCGACTGATCATGCCCAATTTGTGTGTTGTCAAACAATGCAACCGGCATTAAAAGATCATCTTCACTCGATCACGAGGTAAAAGCAAAATAAAATATTAATAATAATTATAGCCTTTCTGCAAACGGAGATATTTTCCGACGACCAGGTTGTCGGTGTTGTTTTAGCAGACGACATCCATTGTTTAGTGCGCTTAATGATACTGGCTGAGGATTTAGTTTCTATCTGTCAACACGAGATCTGGTTTGATGTGCCATTATTACCATTCTAGCGTCCAGAATCAGCTTATTGTCACGATAACAGATAAATGGAAGAATCCCTTTTTTAGCTATGCCCCGGCCATTTCTAGATAAGCTCCGCCCACGATTAGCGCGTGTTGGAATCGATTTGAAACTTAACAACCTGAATCTAAATTTCAAGGTAACTATACTCGTAAGGTGTTGAATATTTTTGACTATTTCGACTTTTTTGACAGGGTGCTATGGCAGCAATAGCTGTCGGTCAAATTGGTTTCAAAATATTCAACAGAATGTTTATTAAATTGTAAATTCATCATAGACATACCATTTTTGCACTTCGTTACGGACTAACTAGTGACGTAAGGGCCCTTTCAATTTTTAGCTATGGCCCATCCATCTCTAGATAAACTCCACCCACACCTCGCTCGTGTTGGTATCGATCAATCTCTGAACTCTCTGACTATCAATTTCTAGAAAACTATACAGTTAAGCTTTTGAATGTTTTGGAACTAATTTGACTGGGTGCTGTTGCTGCCTATGATAGCAACAGCGTTCAGTCAAATTAGTTTCAAAATATTCAACATAATGTTTATTAAATAGTAGAGACATATAATTCGTACAACGTGTTGGACTATTAAAAGTTAAATACTGGCCAAATAGAATCATTTATGACGCTATGATTATGACGTCAGCATACATGTCACTTAGTTGGTCATGACGTCATATGACGTCATATGATAGATGGATAAACTTGGAAAGGTCCATTGAGTATGATATCAGATATTTGAGTGACAGATCCCGCCATTAAAAGACGTCACCCTGCGCATCGCTCCCACAGACCACGCGGCAGTCTCCGAGGAACCGGTCATTAATTGTTTCAGACTGAGACAAGATCGACTTATACACGCGATTACATTGATCAGTGACTGTTTCCAAACCGCACTGCTCTTTCGCCCAGGGCCAGGAAAACCTGTTATCAAGTTTGCCTGATTTGTAATTTCCCATTGATGAAGAGGACAGCGCTTCCACTTGAATGCCATCTCTCCAAAATGACAACCATGTTTCAGTTCTGACAATGAGATGGCGTTATTAATAATGACTAAGAGGCATATCGGCCAATTGGAAGCAGCAGCCAGTTACTGTTTGCTGGTAATAACTCCCTGTAAATCTGTTGTCATTGTAATGCGCTCGAGGACTGAACACAAAATGGGTTTTCACGATCCTTGTCCTAAGGACGTTTATCTCTCGCACACTTCCACACAATTAGAGCGTCTGTCTAATATGGCGGCAGAGATGGGAAATCAGGGGGCGTAACCGACATGGAAAAATATTAATACTCATGTACGAGCGTGTGTGCTCGGGGGACGTTCGTGCGTGTGTTTAACACTCATCTATGAAATCATTGGAAGTTCGATTGGCTCTAAAATATTCCACTATTCGACAGTTAGCCGTACCGTAACATCTTCGGATTTGGGAGGGATGGCTTTAACCCAACACATGCTTTAGCATATAGTCCGCTGTAAAAGTGACAGGATATAGACATAAAATGAGTTCGTTTAATTAGAAGTCTGGTAAAGGTTTGACTGTACCATCTTGTAATATACACCTTCAGGTTTACGTGTATGGTAGGGTAGAGTAGGCTGGTGGTATGGATTTTTGCGTGGGCATTTGCTTGGGCATTTGCTTGGGCATTTGCTTGGAGTGCGCTGTTCCATATCACCATGTTAACACAAGAAATGTACAGTTGTCAGATGCTGAACAGCGACCAAGGTGTCTGACCTTTGACCTCTTCTGACATAATTATTCAACTGATTTGCATATAAAGTTTAAATGGGTGTTAATCTCATCTCAACTGCTGTATTGTGCCGATAGATTATGGTTTATAGATTTCATGTCAGCCATATCCTGTCACATTCCCTGAACAGTGCTCCTGTTGAATAGTGATCGCCACCATTTTGTCTCCTCAAGCGATAGTGTTTATAAGTGGCATTGCATTACATTCTTTATTATGTAATACATACAGCAACAACTTCCAGTCAAATTAGTTCCGAAATATTCAACAGCTTACTCGTATGATTGCTTTTATATCAGATTGCTAAACTGTAGCTGACACCTCTATGACTGAGCGTATATACCGAGGCAGACACGCTAGGTTTTTTCCTGATTGGTTGAAAAGTAAATCATGGCAGTCATGATAGGCTGTAGAAATACGTCAACATTTCGTTATCGGCATGATAAAAAGCTAAAATGTCAGGGATGGATTAGGGGTGGGAAATTCTATTACATGAATGGTTAGTATATGATAAGGTGAGATTTCCTTTAAGAGATTAAAAGACACGACAACCAACATTTTGACTGGTTATTTATTTCTCGGCGTTATCTAGACGCTACATTATCTTAAGTCTATTTCAAGCTCTCCATATTTGCATTTGTTTGTTACTTAGAAATTCCCATTCTGTCACTGATCATAGTAACAGCAGTCCATGAGATAAATGAACATTTATTTGGCCTTTGTCAGATAGTGTCTATCGCTTACCTCTATGTTGTTAGCACTGGAATATTACTTTATCATCATGATGATTGCGCAAACATCATCATTAATATAATTTTGAAAATCATCGCGATGACTATAAAATCATGATTTTATCACGATGAATACCGGTGCAAATGATCCAGGTGAGCAACATTGGCCCTTGGGCGTTTTGTTATGGTGGTCATCATGAAAATATTACTGTTGGGCAAAATTATTGGCCTCACTATCCTCTCTGGATCTCTCTTCATATAGTATAGACTTCTCTCTCTCTCTCTCTCTCTCTCTCTCTCTCTCTCTCTCTCTCTCTCTCGCTCGCTCTCTCTCTCGCTCTCTCTCTCACTCTCTCTCTCTCTCTCTCTCTCTCTCTCTCTCTCTCTCTCTCTCTCTCTCTCGCTCTCATATAAATACTCAATATGATGTACATGTATTATAATATTTAATCTGTTTATACGTTTACTTTGCTATTTTGTGTATATGTTTATGCTTGCCGCCTATACATTTTTTCTGTAAGGAGAGGGATTTTCTAAGTTTCGAACAACTTGTGCTCAATCCCATTGTAATATATACAATAAAATATGTTTAAAAAAAGAAAGAATACCATTTATGCCATGATTGGCCATGATACCTACATATTCATCATGATGCCTTTCAGTTTCATCACGACAGAGATAGAGAAACAGCATGAGGCATTGGTTGTTAGCCTTCAAAGATTGTATCGAATGCTATGCCTATTTCTTGATAACACTGCCCGTAAAACGGTACAGCTAAACTCTTGCACAATGGACCGTTTCAGTTTTAGCTATGCCGGCCCACCTCTAGTTTTTAAAATCTTTTGAAACTAATTTGTCTGGGCGCTGTTGCGGTCCAGTCAAATTAGTTTCAATATAGTCAACAGAATGTTTATTTAAATAGTAAAGACATACAATTCGTACAACAACGTCCGTCTTCAATTATGCGTTCGTGAGATACTTATCTACGTCATTCATGACGTCATTAATTATGACCTCATCCTACACCTCACGTAGTTGATTATGACATCATATGATGGATGGGTAAACTGAAGAGGTTCATTATGCGGTATGTGTTGGTGTGGAACAATGGCACCCCGGAGTTCACGTCTAAGCAAAAATGTGGATACTACAACAAGGTTCTATCAACTTTTTCCAGATTTCATGTGAAAAGTAATTTTTTCTGCACCGGCTGCCTTCCCGACTAATAGTAGTATGATGTGTACGCCCATATTGTTTTGTCCATGTGTCCATCTACCCATGTACTCAATTTGATTACTGTAATTGCATGTTTTCTTAATCTATTAATCAGGGGTACGGATTATATGAAGAAATACGGATGTGTGGCTTATTTGTCAGTACGGGCTGGAACCTCAAACTGTGAGTTTTTAAAGGGTTCTAGAAATTAATCGAATATGGGCAATGAGACCTACCCTCTCAGTCTCCTCTGAGCTAATGCGAATCTCTTTACACGGGTGCATAACATGAAGCGGCTAAAATGGTGATGTGTTTACGAAGGCGTGGACAAACATATGCCGTGGTATAGCCCCCTAGTATCAGGTGAGCGAATAGTTACTGTTTACCATTTATTTATTATCATTCACAGGTCATACAATGACATATATGATATGTACACATATTTACAGCATAAACGATTATGACTATATTACATCATCATATATACATCATCATTTGCAATAAATAGTTATTTTAGGCCTATATATTCTTATATAATGATTTAGATCATAATTTTGTCGTCGTCATTATATTGGCATAATATCGTTTATATCAATTTGTCATCGTCGTAATACCATTATCATATTCTCATCACTAACATCATCACATCATTATATTGTTTCATTTTACATCGGTAAGATAGTTGTATCATATCCTTATGTTGTCATTATCATTTTGCAACATTGCCTCCGTCCGCCACGTATAGTGTGGGATTGCATATGTGGTTTGGCGGCTGTATGGTTCCTGATGTGGGATGCATAGCAATAACATTAACTGCATCATAGATTTAATTGGAAAAATGAACTTGGTGGATTGAGGGTACCCGTTTCCTACAACAATTGGCGGCAGTGGCGTATAGAGACATAGTTCTCACTTAGGTGGCTTCGTTGTAACCGACTATCGTTATTAGTTTAAATTTTAAAAGGATTCAAAGATTTTAACGAGCTCTCGCACCTAAATGCGCTTCACCAGGAATGATGCAGCATATTTATATGCGAAAGCTCGTCAAAGTAAAGTTAGTCTCAAAGGGCACTACATTTGAATCGTGTTATTAACCCTTTAACACTCACATAAGCCAAAAACGGCATCTGCAGTGGTATTGAGGCATGTCCAGTTGCAGACCACAATAAAACTATTTTTGAAAATTTATCACTGGAATGACTCGCGCGATAATCGCGCGAGTCATTCCAGTGATAAAATTTCAAAAATAGGCTTCTCTTAGTCCGCAAATTGACATTTTACATCAGAAAATTGAAAATTTTAAAAACAGATTTGCGGGTTAAAGGTTTACTAAAAAATTTGTTGAAACATCCTCCAAGTTATAGCAATTACTGTATATACGTGGTTTATGGAAACACGTAATTCTTTCTGAAGTAATATACTGCATGGCGACCGGTATAGAAGCAAAACTTAATAATGTTTACGGAAATCAACCCAGCAGTTCGTTAGCTATATATATATATATATATATATATATATATATATATATATATATATATATATATATATATATATATATATATAGCATGATCTATAGGGCCTACATTATACTTCGTTGCGCGCGGGCATGCGTGTTTTATGAACCAGTATTAGGATTTAGAAAAGGCTTATTAGAGATTGGTATGTGGAACGGAGCAGAATGAGCGCGCCATGTTGTACCGTGATAACAATAATTCACGTGGACTTCTGCATTCAATAAGACAAGCGAATATTTCCTGTGCCAAATCCTCGTGATTCCACTCAGGCGTTAATTGACATTTCATCCAGAAACCACAAGACACATAGCTTCATTGGAATGATGTGTAAGCTTCAGAATATTCCATCTAGACACTTTTACTGAAAGTTGATGCGGTCGACGACATAACAATTGTTTTAAAATACCGCGTGAATTTATCAATGGAGGGTAATAAATAGAATTTAAGGCATTCGGGATTAACTGTGATTCACGCTGTCCGCTAGTACAGATATCTCACGCGTCGTTTAACAGCCATCTCGCATCTAATGCAGAGAATATAGCCAAATAATAATTCCCTCAAATCAAGCATGCCATGTGTGTAGACAGAGCTATTGTTGACACGGCGCAAATCACAACAGATTTATCCGCCATTGAAATGGAATTTCCGTACTGACGAGTCCATCATCTGAAAGCGTTATTGGCTGATGATTTTCCTGGTAAATGATTTTCGAGCAGACCCTCGGGCCAAAGGTTTCACGGAGAAGTATTGTGAACTGCGATAGTGCGTTTCTGAATTGTTCAATTCATGAATCCATTTCCTCACTCAATCATATGACGTCATAATCAACTACGTGACGTGTAGGCTGACGTGATAATCATGACGTCATGAATGACTCGATATAGTCAGTTTTTAACGCTTTTAACACATTGTACGAATTGTATGTCTTTACTATTTAATAATCATTCTGTTGGATATATTAAAACTAATTTGACTGACCGCTGTTGCTGCATGTCTTAGGCAGCAACAGCACCTAGACAAATTAGTTTCAAAATATTCAACATATTTCCATGTATAATTTTCTGGAAATTGATAGTCAAGAAGTTCAGGGATTGATCGATCCAAACACGGCGAGGTGTGGGCGGAGCCTAACTAGGGATGAGCGGGGCATAGCTAAACCTGGTAAGCTCCATTGTTGTGTATTTTACGGGGATATCTTTCACCGCCCCAATATATTCATATCCTTTTCCTATAACAATAATTAGTGGAATTATGCATTCACTTATTAGCTCGTCCATGTCTAAGACGTCCAAAACCGGCCTCTGTACTGGTCTTGAAGAATGCCCATTTACAGGCCAAGAGAAAATTATCTTTTTGAGATTTTACTACTGGAATGACTGGCTCGGTTATCGAGCCAGTCATTCCAGTGGTAAATTCTCCAAAAAAATATCTTCTATTGGCCTGCAAATGGTAATTCAATAAGCAAATACTTTTATTTTTTGACCAAATTTAAACATCAAAGGTTAAAAGACATATTATTCTATTTACGTTTTATGATTCACTGCTTTCGTCACAAGTAGACATGCGGTCAAGAGTAGCAGTTATATTTGGGATATAAAATACACTCACATCTAAAGTTTGAGGTTGTAATCTATTTAATATACGTTCTTTATCAAAATGTGTCAAATAAAGTTAGCATAGGGCCTGTTCACTCGCAAACATATATAGAGGATCTGAAACGAGTTACCATTTCATATCAATATTACCAACCTTGTAGAAAATTATCACATTACGCGATCTTTAGCGAGGTTGATAATAGCGGTATGAAATGGGATCAAGTTGGAGATTTTATTTATCACACAAACTGATATTTTGACAAATTTTTCAATAAAGTCGATCCCTGAAACCCGTTTAACGCACCATTTTTCGCTGTTCTTTTTCGTCGCTGTGACGCATCAGTTAGTGCTAAGAGTTCTGAAAAAATAATGACAAACAAAACGTTGTTATTTCGGACTTCTAAAATCTCAGCGTGTATCATGCACATTACCTAATGTATTTCATAACTATATAGGTAGCATATAGGCCTATATTAAAAAATTTAAATCCACAATATAACGTAGCCGTCAAGTTTACATTTACGTCGTCGTCATCGTATTGGAAACATTTATGGTTTCGCGGGGAATATATGATTATTACAAGTTATCTAAGCAATGCAAATATTTGCTACGCGTGTGGTCATATCGAGAAATATTAAACTGTCCTAAAGCCTTGTTTAAATGATAAATTAAATTATATCATCATCAAATGAGCAATAATGCAGCAGGCTTTGCACGTGAATATACACTTACATTTGGGCATCTTATGCCTAATCGGAATCATTCGCCATTTGATTGGGCTTATTGGTCAGGAACGCAGGGTCAACATAGACCTGCAAGTGGCAGGCCAATGGAGAAATCCAATCTATCAGTCAAGTATATGACGTCATGATAAAAAACGTTAAAAGTAGGCTGACGTCACAATTAATTACGTCATGGATGGCATACCTAAGTCATCAAATCCTAATAGTCCGTCAAGTTGTTTGAATTGTGTCTTTACTATTTAACAACCATTTTGTTGAATAGTATGGCACTAATTTGACTGGGCGCTGTTTCTGCTGTAGGCAGCAACAGCACCTAGGCAAATTAGTTTCAAAATATTGAAAAGGTTGTCTGTATAGTTACCATGAAATTGGGTTTTGGAAATTCGCGATTAAAAGTATATAAATCTATCTCAACACATGGGCGGAGCTTAGCTAGAGATGGGCGGGGCATAGATAAAAGTGGATTCACCCATTCGTCAACTTGGAGGCGAAATATGGCCGATTGCACGTTTGCCAACCATGCAAGGATTGCGTCACTGGCATACCAATATACGTACATAAATCATGTCTCTGTCTCATTGGTCAACATGCGTGCATATAATTATGCCGTGCATATATTAATAGTAATACTGCGTCATTGACCACCAAGCCAGATTGATTACGTGTATGATGCAGAGATACTCAACAATGAGCATTGATTAGTAGGCTTTTGATTGACTTTGACATCTGGTTTCGGCTCATATTAGAAGCCAGGTTATCACGAGAAGGCAGTGTGCTTCAGACAATAAGATGCGTATACGGACTGAAAGACCGATATGTACGTAGACTTATACTTGGATGCACATCCCATGAAATCAGGTTTCAACAACTAATTCAGAACAATACCCCTGCTTATTGGCGAGACAGTGCTCAGCCGATGACATAAGTGTGGCACATAAGCATATTTGAAGAACCAATCTTCTCAATAGTTCAATTGGCAAACAATAGGTAAAGGAAATCTCACCGTATCTTATACTAACCATTTAGGTGATAAAATTTGTCACCCATAACCCATCCCTGACGTTCTAGCGTTTCATCATTCCAACAGGCTTTAGTAGCAAAATGTTGATGCATTCCTACAGCCTATGATGGTTGCCATGATTTACTTTTCAACCAATCAGAAAAAACCTAGCGCGTCTGCCTCGGTATATACGTCCAGTCATAGAGGTGCCAGCTATAGTTTGGCAATGTTGTATAAAAGCAATCATACAGGTAAGCTGTTGAGTATTTTGAAACTAATTTGACTAACTTCAAGTTAAATTAGTTTCAAAATATTCAACGGGATGAGTATTACATAATAAAGAATGCAATGCATTGGCACTTACATGACATCACGCACTATCGGTTGAGGTGACAAAATGTGGCGATCACTGTTCAATGTTTCCGCGATATTACAAAGCAGATAATTGTGATATAGATAAGGAAATGTAACAGAATATGAACAATGTGGAATCTATAAACGATAATCTATCTCTACACTACAACATTTGAGATGAGATTAGCATCCATTTAACAATAGTTGATTTTTAATTTTGTCCGTCGAACGCGCCGTTTTCAGACCAGATAGTCCGAAAATGGCGTAGTCGACTGACAAATAGTCAACTACTGTTAGGAATAGTTCACCAGTCGAACGACTACTAGTGTCTATATTCCAAAGCAACAGCAAATGCAACATGGCTCTGGAGACTATACCCGTAAGGCAATTTACATGAATGATATACTATTATGTGAAGTGAATCTCCATACCATTACTTCATCGTCAAGGCGCCGCATCAATGTATTTACATACAGACCATTCACAAACAGATCATTCAGATACGTAATATCGAGTTTTCAAGCCAACACTACCTATCGAAGACCAGCATCGTCAACGTGTCATATACAATGCCCCATCAATGATAAGAATGTTTCTAAGGCGGGGGAAGTAAGATTGTTTGGCGTTCATTTTGGAAATCATTTTTGAAGAATGATATCGCTGTCTAAAATGATCCAAAATAAGTCATGTTAATGACAACTGAATGTCGACTGATAATGATCCATCAGCAGCAGTTAAACTCATTCCCTTTAAGAAAACAAAAAGAACCACTTGGTTATTTGGTGACCAAAGGATGGCGGTTCCTCTGGTCATTTAGTTTCCAAAATTGCTCGAGTAAATATATATATATATATATAGAATATATATTGCGTATCAATGGACCACGCACATTTTAATCCGAAGAGAAGGCTAACCTAAATTTGGTCAAGAAAAATATACACATTTCCTTACTGAATGTCCATTTGTAGACCAAGAGAAGACTATTTTTGAAAAATGACCACTGGAATGACTGACTCTATTATCGAGCCAGTCTTTCCAATGGTAAATTTCTAAAAAATAGTCTTATCTTGGCCTGCAAACAGACACCCCTTAAGTCAAGACCATTTCAGATCGGCTTCACCATGAAAGTGTTAAAGACTACGCCCTGTTTTCCAAATGTAAGAATGCCTGGTGTAAGTTTTCAGAGAATTTCTTGCTGCGCGAATAGATATTTACAACACCAGGGCAGAATCTATATGACCGAGGTCATCATTAATGTGCTTAACGGCGACACGAACCAACACGTCCCAGCACCTGAAGGTATTTCCTTATTATTATTTCGAATTACTTTTTGTCTGAGAACCTCGCTTAATACATATTTGTAATCCCATCGTCTATCACTCAGAGATTTAGAGCGCAAATATGACAGAACTAAGGTTACAAAAAGAGTCACCAAGGGAGTCTAATTCCTGGTCCAGCCGGGCCGTCATATACTTAAGACATTAACATCTTTCACTGGGAATAGTTCCTAAATGCGTGATATACGAGGAGCAAATCGGTAAAAGGGTTGACGCCAGCAAAAGTAGTGATTTTTGTCAGGAACGCCTCATCTGTCTATCTGTCATCATTTGAGCATTAAGAGTCGGTGACAATCCGGATCTGAACTCAGCACCGTCTGGGGTGGTCAGAAATTATTGATGCTATGGGCGAAGCGATGGCTCGCTTAGCGATCAAATTGCAGCGCATGATTGAACGCATTCCGAAGACACAATTATTAACTGAGATGTTACAGACAGAGAAATTGAACTAAGATTCGTGCAAATCGCATGGGAAATGAATAACTAATAACGAAACGAAAAGAAATGAATAATGAAATGAAAGACGGGCTACAAATGGAATATTTCCTCTAGGATTGCTCATAGCGAAATTAAATAATCATAAATGACAGAAGCGATATGCCATCTTGAGTACATGGTAACATATGTTTTATAGGAATGAGGCGGCCTAATGACACCTAAGCAGGCGAATGTTGATACAACGACAATAAATAAACGCCAATCATAAGCATAGATAGCGTAAGACATTTACGCATTATGATATTTCATCGTTAGCAGTGTTTGTGTATATGGAGGGCGCTACAGGCACTAGTGTTGTTATTGGCACGCCGCTACTACTGCTACTGCAGTTGCCACTGCTGTTGTTAATTTATTTCGTCGTCGTCGTTAGCTGTGGCGGTGGCGGCGGCGGAGGTGACGGCAGCGGCAGCCGTTACTTTTTAATATGTACCAGTCCTATCACTTCCATGGCGTGTTCTCATTACCACCGTTGTTCTCGTAGACATTGCCGCTGCCTTCTACCATTATCATTACTCACGCCGTCGAAGGCCGGTGTGAGTATGTTGGTTGGTGCCGTCTGTCTGTTTGTTTGTCTGTCTGTTTGTCTGTTTGCATGTCTGTCTAATTATCTCAGGAATTCTATGCGGTAGCATCACCAAATTTGGAACATGCATTCATATTATGACTAGAATGATTTTTAGTTTGGGGTTAAAAGGTAAAAACCCGAGGTCACTGGGCCACTTGGTGCATACCGGAATACACGTTTTCGTCAATAACTTTGCAATGCAGGAATATAGAATCACGAAACATCCATTCATATTTCTAGAAGGAAAATTTAGCTTCAAGTCAAAAAGAGTAATTATCTAGGTCACAGGGTCACTAAGTGCATCCGGAATTACACAATTTTAGCCATAAATCTGGAACGCAAGTAGGTTGAAGCACCAAATTTGTCACATCTATTCATATGATAAGTGCCTAGAAGTATGGGTTTCAGGACAAAGTATCATATATCTAGGTTAGGGGTTCACAAAGTGCATACTGGAATACACAGTTTTTACCGTAACCCTGGAATGTAAGAAGGTATAATCACCAGCCTTATGTTCCGTAGGAGGTGCAAAAATAGTGTAATAGTTTCAATAGGGCGCATTAACAGAGCGCTCTGCTACAAAACTATTCTATACGGGACAGGCTCCAGGCTTAGCATAGGCTTTCATATTATGACAGTTTGTGATTGTTTAGAGTTTAAGATCAACGGGTCAACACTCTATGTCACGGTGTTCACTAAATTCATTGGCAAGACAGAGCTCCCCGCTGTTATCAGACGTACATTGTGCTGTATCAGTAGCATACCAGTTTAAGCAATCAAATGAAACTGTACATCCCGAGCCAACTCACACAAATGAACCAGCAATAAGAAATAATGAACCAAAACAACCGGCAAAATGGAAAGTCGAGAAAACTCTCGAATTTGTACGTAACATCCGAGACAACCCACTCATAGAAGAAGCTAAAACGCGTGCGCGTGATACAGCGATAGATTAGACAAAAATTGACCAATTTGTACTAAGTATAAATACACTATTCATGGATGCGGCCATTGCAAATTTTGTGCGAGAAAACCAATCCGTACAGTACACAACGCCTTAAATAAAAACAAAATAAACCGACCATGGTTCAAGGCAAACTGCAAGAGAGCCCGAAAAGAATATCACAAAGCGAAACATAGACAACGCGTAGATAAATGCAATGCCACGAAAAACGACATGATCGTAGCATGTAAACATTACAAAAAGACCATACACGAACCTCGCTATATCTCAACATAAGAATGCATTTCATAATAAAATCAGAGAGCTGAGTAGCAAGGATTCTAAATCATATTGGAAGCTGGTAAATGATAATGACGTTAAAACCGAGAAATGTAGAGTAAGTATGGAAAATATGTTTGCCTATTATGAAGCGATTACAGAAAAGAAAACTATTACCCGAAATTGTGAAATAGGCCAATAGCCAAAGGAAGAAGCCATTTTATTAAATGGACCAATCTTAGAAAACGAAATCTCTGATAAAATACGAAACCTAAAAAATGGCAAATCAGCTGATTACGTTGATGTCCTAAATGAATATATTAAGCCAACGAAAGAAGTCATGATACCGATATACCTTCTCCTGTTTAATAAAATACTTGACTCGTGGTCTATACCGGAGGCTTGGACTGAAGGTATTATTTTACCGAGTTGTAAAGGGACGGGTGACATAAAGGAGCCACAAAACTATAGACCCATAACCTTAGTTAGCTGTCTGGGTACACTTTTCACAGCAATCCTTAGTAATAGAATAAGTAAATACATAGATACAGAACATATTTTAAATGAAAATCAGGCTGGATTTAGACAGGGATATTCGACAACCGATCACATCTTTACATTGCATTCCCGCAGTGAAATAATAAAAAAAAACTGAGGAAAAGAACCTATTGCGCCTATATTGATCTAGAAAAGGCTTTTGACAAGATCTGGAGAGAAGCACTGTGGGTTAAGCTGCTTCAGCCAAACATAAATAGTAAAATAGTCAATGTAATTAAAAACCTATATGAAAATATAAAGTCACGAATACGACTCAACGAAAGCATATCAGGTCCGTTAATCTGCAAATGGGGTGTACGCCAAGGAGAAATCGTATCACCGGTATTGTTCAGTCTCTATCTAAATGACTTAGCTGAATATTTACAAACAGGTGTTATAATCCGAGACAATGATAAAACATACTTACATCTGTTATGCCGATGATACTGTCTTAATTGCAAATCAAGCTAAAGACCTACCGACAGCGTTGACTGAACATAACAACTACTGCGACCATTGGAATTTAAAAATAAATGCTGGTAAAACAAAAGTCGTTATTTTCGGCAGCACTGCACGAAGTGTTAAAATGTTGAACTTCAAATTAGGAAATTATCAATTCGAGATCGTCGATAGCTATAAATATCTAGGAATCATTTTAACAAAAAATAACAGATTTGGAGAAACTATTGAACATCTAACAGAACAATGTAGGAAAGCAATGTCTAGTCTTTATAGGCGCATTAGCAGTATTGATCTTCCCATAGACTGTCAACTTAAACTGTTTGACGCAACAAGAATGCCAATTGCAATGGATGGATGTGAAGTGTGGGGGTATGAAAGTTTTAAATCGATAGAAACATTACACTTACAATTCCTGAAATCTGTCCTTAATGTAAGACGAAAGACTCCTGGGCCTCACTTGTATCGGGTAAAGAAAGTAAATTATCTTGCCAAATTTATAAATATATGTACAAACTATATGATAATGAGGGTGTACAATATAAATGGATAAAATATATTGAGGCACTTCTAAATAACACGGGCTATGGTTTTCTATGGACTACACAACAGATTACAAAACAGAAAAGTATAATAGTCAACATTAAGCGATCATTAATTGACCAGCATAAGCAAACATTGGCTGGCGAGATAAATAATTCATCCGGGGGTGGGAGATACGGAGCGTTCAAAACAGAATTATGTCGAGAACCTTATCTTTTAAAGCTAGGACAACTCTACCGGAAGACTCTCACCATGTTCAGAACTGCTAACCATCGACTTCCTGTTGAAACTGGTAGGTTGGTTAATGCACCAGAAATAGACCGTAAATGTAATTTATGTGGTAAAAATGACATCGGCGATGAGTATCATTATCTCTTTACATGCGACTTTTTCAAAAACGAGTAAAGGGCATTATTGCCAAAGTATTATACTAACAGACCAAATTATTACAAATTCGAAAAACTTTTATCGACATACAAAAAGGATCTACTTAATCCTTTCTGCCGATTTATTATGATAATTATGAAGCAATACTCAAAATAAGTAGGGATGCATATGATGAAAGGAATATTACTACGACTGATGCTGCTGTCACTGCTGTTGGTACCACATCCGCTGCGCACAACAACCGTACCGCGACCACGACTACCCTTACTACTACGGCTATTACTACTGCTGCTACTACTGCTACTACTGCTACTGCTGCTACTACTAATGCTACGAAAGCTGCTGCTACTACTACTACTGCTACTGATACTGCTGCCGCTGCCGCTGCCACTACCACTACCACTACCACTACCACTACCACTACCACCACCACCACCACCACCACCACCACCATCACCAGCACCCACCAACCCATCCACCACCACCATCACTACTATTACTGCAATTGTTATTATTGGTATTACTATTAGAAGTGGTCTAATGTTATTGTTAACGATTTTAACCGTGGAATGCTCATTGCCAAGCCGGGGAAAGGCTTTTGTTTGAAAATGTACCACTGGAATAACTGGCTCGAGCATCGAGCAAGGCATTCCGGTGCGACATTTTCTGGAAAAGTGTTCTCTTGGCCGTGGAGGAGGACACTTCTAAACACAATTCACGGGGTGCCGCCTCTGTCATTGATAACACATCGTTGTTTATATGTTTAAAGGTCTGTGAGAAGAAAAGTTAAATTGTGAATGAATGTTTTAACGATTTTAATAATAATAATAATAATAATAATAATAATAATAATAATAATAATAATAATAATAATAATAATAATAATAATAATAATATTGTATGTATAGTTCTCCCATATGTCACATTTGTGACCATTTCAGATTAAGCTATGCCCCGCCCAACCATAGTTAAGCTCCAGCCACGCTTCGCCCATGTTGGGATCGATCGATCCTCGAACGCCCTAACTCACGATTTCCAGAAGAATATATAGGTAAACTGTTGGATGTTTTGGGTCTTGTTTGACTGGATGCAGTTGCTGCCATAGCAGCAACGGCGCCCAGCCAAGTTGGTGTCAAAATATCCAACGGAATGTATATTAAATGGTGAAGACGTAAAATTCGTAGAACATGTCGAACTAGACTAGCTTTCAAAATGAACTAAATCGAGCCAGTCATGACGTAATGATTATGACGTCACTCTATACGCCACGTGGTTGATCATGACGTCATATGATGGATGGATAAATTGGGAAGGTCCATTAACATACCATAGAAAATAACAATAATGCATGCTGAGAGAATTATAATATTATGTATCTCCATAACTGTGTACAGTTCAAAGAATAAACCATATATCATATCAGCTGTAATTGTGATTTTCGTTGATGTTGTTGTTTTGTTTTCTATATGTCTCTATGCATTGATCTCTCGGAATATCGCATTCTATTGCCAAAAAAGGCAGACGATCTATGCTATGTTCGTTAAAAAGACATCGTTTTGTCACGCAACCAACCTGTTCGTTTGACGATAGTCGCAAACGTTCCAATTCACGTCGCATTTCTCTGCCAGATCATTAGATCTTAATCAACAATTTATAGGTATCTGAAGCTAACATTAGCTGCCTTGAGAACAATGACACAGAAACTGGCTATTTGCTTTTCTTGAACCATAAACAGTCTGGCCCTATTTGTCACAAATATCGTGCTATCTGGTCATATATTTTACACACGAATGGTCTGATCCATTTACGCCGCCAACTTTCAGGACTACGGTAGAATCTGTTGGAATGAAAAGCAGAATACTATCAATGTACTATGAAGCAATATCCATGTAATATGATACTACGTACACGTAGTGAACGGGTGTTCATTAAGACCAAAGTTAGATTCTATGACAGAGCCGTTTACAGCAATTAACCCCAAATTCTGTCCATGTCAAGTAGTTAAACAGTCAAATCATGATGATTACCTACCATTAGCACATTGATGAGAGTGGTGGGTGGGGAGTTGGGGTGGGTTGAGGGCATTGCATTAGACTCCGTTCGTTCGTTCGTTCGTTCGTTCGTTCGTTCGTTCGTTCGTTCGTTCGTTCGTTCGTTCGTTCGTTCGTTCGTTCGTTCGTTCGTTCGTTCGTTCGTTCGTTCGTTCGTTCGTTCGTTCGTTCGTTCGTTCGTTCGTTCGTTCGCTCGCTCGATGACCTTGGTCTGGATGCGAAGAAGGAACACGAAAAAACGCTGAAACATCCAAAGGAAAATAAAACGGAATAGCTCTGGGTTTTCTATCTCTGGCTGCTCCTGATGTGCCGCGCGTTTGTCTTAATTGGGGGTTTTATTGCGCCCAGACGGACGATATATCTGCCAATCAAAGTAGTTTAGAAGTATTCAACATGGTATTATTTAGATAAAAAGTAGGCCTGCGCGTTTAAGCGATTAAATAGAAAATCGCGATTGTTTTTTAAATCGTGAATTTATATGATAAAAAATTAAATAATCGAATAATCGTGAATAATTTTCAATGTATAAATATTTCAAAACCTACCTTTTAATTTCTCTTTAATGCGATAGGTCACGATAATGTAACATTTTTCTCAGCGAATGTATGACTATGTGGAGGCCAAGAGAAGACTATTTTTGAAAATGTATCGCTGGAATGACTGGCTCGAGAGTCGAGCCAGGCATTGCAGTGATACATTTTCAAAAATAGTCTTCTCGTGGCCTGCAAATTAATGAACAATTCTAAACACCATTGTACCTTTCGTCATTGATATGCTGTGGTTGTTATGTCTGGATAATTTGTACTTTAAAGCTGGTTAATCCAGTAATCACGATCATTCTTAAATAATCGATCGTGATCACTCAAATCAAGAATCGCGCAAGTTTAATAACATGGTATTTCTAATTTCTGGTCTGCATGGGCTTAAGCGCTCAAACAAATTCAAAACCCGAGAGTATGCTTATCCCTGGTCATGACAAAATGTGGTCTTTCGTTACTCATATTTGTAGCTGTTTGTGAGCTCACAGTTTGTACCGAATTTAATTTGACACCTGTATTTCGTTACACTAACCATTACCAATACATTACATCCGAACATACGTATGCCAGACGATATCATATGTCGGATGAGATCACGCAGACTGCCAAGGTTTTCTAGTTTTCAACTTCGATAGCTTTACGGTTACTCAATGTGCATGAGAAAATTAAAACCATAAAATCTGCCACGTGTTTCTACAGCGCA
Source organism: Chaetoderma sp. LZ-2023a (assembly GCA_034401795.1). Taxonomy (NCBI): domain Eukaryota; kingdom Metazoa; phylum Mollusca; class Caudofoveata; order Chaetodermatida; family Chaetodermatidae; genus Chaetoderma; species Chaetoderma sp. LZ-2023a. The sequence continues at coordinate 98,791,025 of CM067366.1, forward strand.
CTGCTTGACACTGCACGGCGTAGAACGAAATGCAGATATTGGTCTGGTTTACGACTTCGAGTTCATTTCGTGGTAAATAAGATTCATAAGTGCATGAGATTTGCTTCGTTTCATGTCTATATTTAATAGTCATATCTCTCAAGGTCTAACAAGCATCTTCCCGTTGTTTATTGCATGCGAATTTCCGTCTCATAGAGCATTACAAGAAAATTCGTCTTTGAGCAAAACGTGTTTTGCTTTTATTGCCTAATAATAAACACAGCGGATACTTATCTATGAGACCGAAAATAATTATATAGATAGAGATAAATATACGAGGAGTGAAGCCGAGCGATAGATGGCGGAATCCAAGCGCTAAGTCGCTTCTACTGATACTAATTACAGCCAGGCCCATACCCACTCTCCAATGGTAAAGCCTCGACACCGCTCACTTCAAGTTATGCCGCCACTCAGGAGATCTAGCATAATATAATTGATTTACTGCAGCACAACTGAAGTGTTGCGTAGAAATGTTCACATATGCTAAATTATCCATCTCAAACGCACGCGCCAAACTGCAGGAAATATATTCATGCTTTGTTTAATGAGAGCGAACAAGGATGTCTGTTTTCAATTTCTCCAAATTGCATCAAAACCGGAAAGAAACGTGCGCAATGCTTTTTCATCTGGGCAACTTATAATAACCAACGTGCTGGTGAATCGGCCGTTGGTCAATCACATAATACGATCCACTGCACATTTCCAATGGAGGAATACAGTTTCTCCATCAATCATAGGACGTCATAATCAACTACGTGACGTGTAGGATGACGTCATAATCAATTACGCCATGAATGGCGTAGCTAAATTTGTCACGAACGCTTAATTGATGACGGACTAAGCGTTGTTGTACGAATTGTATGTCTTTACTATTTAATAAACATGCTGCTGAATATTTAAAAACTAATTTGACTGGGTGTACCCAGTCAAATTAGTTTCAAAATATTCAACAGCTTACCTGTATAGTTTTCTGGAAATTGATAGTTAGGGAGTCCAGGGATCTATTGATCCAAACGTGGGCGAGGTATGGGTGGAGCTTAGCTAAAGATGGGCGGGGAATAGCTAAAACTGGATTCCTCCACAATGTCTAGTGTTCAGCAATTGGAAAACAGCATCGGTACAACCTGTTGCTGTCTAGTATAGCAATTTGTTCTAAGAACACCCTCTTCACAGTGAACACCCGTCAAAATTACAAATCGTGTTACGATATTTGGCATATCTCCGGCGGAGTAAGTAACTGTCAGAAGATACGCAACAGGACTTAGTTGCATCGTTCAAGTTAGCAGTCTTTGGCGCATCTGATTTCAATCCAAGAGATACAGACCTCATTTGCCCCCGCCTGCCAGAAGAGTCGATTTAATCACGAAAGTTTTTTCGATTAAAGATCTAAAGATTTCATCCTGTGCGTATGTGCGTGCACGCGTGCGTGTGTATATAGGACACGTGCGCATTGCGAATAGAAATTACTTCCTTTGGAAGAAGTAGTGTAGAGGAGTTACTTAATTACACGCGCGTTAATGGACATTTCCAGTTTTTGCCATGCCACGCCCACCTCTAGCTAAGCTCCACCCACACCTCGATTGATCTCTGAACTTCCTGACTATCAACTTCCAGAAAGCTATACGGGTAAGCTGTTGAATATTTTGAAACTAATTTGACTGGGTGCTGTTGCTGCCCATGACAGCAACAGCGCCCAGTTAAATTGGTTTCAAAATATTCAACAGCATGGGTATTAAATAGCAAAAACATACAATTCTTACAACGTGTCGGACTATTAAGCGTTAAAGACGGGCTTAATCGAATCATTCATTGCGTCATGATTATGACGTCAGCATACAAGTCGCATAGTTGATTATGACGTCGTATGACTGAGTGAGGGAATGGATTCATGAATTGTCTAAGAATCATTATTTATTAAGAGAGAGCTTTCTGCTGCGTCTTTGCGGTGTGCATATAAAAGATCTGTATTACCATCCCGTGTGAAAATTGCCGTGGATGGAGGAATACATGGTCTAATGAAGACACTGATCACATGATCTTCGTGAATTTGAAACGAAACAAAGGTAACTCTATGTCTGTTTAATATCTAGGCAAAGTTCACGAGGAATCGGTAAATCCAGGCATTGCTTATGTTTTTATTTTATTCTGATCACAGCTGTCCTCTCTACAGGTCTGTTTGCAGGTTACGATAAATGAGCAAATACATGATTATGATGATGATGATGATGATGATGGTGATGATGACGATGACGATGACGATGATGATGATGTTGATGATGATGACGATTGTGCTGGTGGTGGTGGTAGTCACGGCGGCGGCTACGGTAGTGTGGGTGGTGGTGTTGTTGTTGTCGTTGTTGTTGTTGTTGTTGTTGTTGTTGTTGTTGTTGTTGTTGTTGTCGTCGTTGGTGGTGGTGGTGGTGGTGGTGGTGGTGGTGGTGGTGCTGGTGCTGGTTGTACTGGTGGTGGTCATAGGTGTTTGCAATGAGAAGCAAGGATTTTGTTCCAGATGGGCTCTGGAACTGCCGAGCTGTATAAGAGACATGTGGGAATGTGTCGGTGAATCTTATCAACAGTACGGTTTATATTTATTTCAGAGGTGTACTGTAGGTGTTGTCTTAGGAAATGGAGCTTTCACGTTCTCGCTATCCCCCGCCCACCTCTAGCTTGCCCCGCCCACCTCTAGCTAAGCTACACCCACACCTCGCTCGTGTTGGGATCGATAAATCCCTGATCTCCCTGACTATCAATTTCCAGAGAACTATACAGGTAAGCTGTTGATTATTTTGAAACTAATTTGAAATATGCCACAAAATATTTATTAAATAGTGAAGACATACACTTCGTACAACAACGCTTAGTCCATAATCAATTAAGTGTTCTTGACGAATCATGTCCTTCATGACGTAATTGATTATGACGTCATCCCAAACCGAACATAGTTGATTATGACGTCATATGATTGATGGATAAACTGGAATCCTCCATTGAAATTCTATATAAATAATTGTGTATGATCAACATGAATCATGGTTGCATTATTTTTCTTTTTACACTCATGGTATTATAGATCGTAAAACAACTAACTGTTCATGTCTTTTAGCGCCTATAGTTCGGGTCTTTGAGTCTGTTAATTCAGAAACATTAATCACAAATACCCCTCGTAATGGACCCCGTCTTCACATGAGCACTTCTGACAGCGATGTCGATAACGAGACGGACATAATATCATCCAGATATTAAAGGGTTCGGTATGTTTCTGCCTGTCTTCTCCTAATGATTGACTAGGCAATTAATTTTTATGTTTCTCCAAAAGACCATGTGATTACGTTGCTGTATTAAGTCGGTGCTCCCGAGGGATGTGATGGCAATGGGAAACTAGACAGAGAGATAATAACTGGTTGTGATAAATTGAACTGAGAGCGATATGTCATTGCCAACAGGTGATGCCAGAGACTCCGATATACGGGTTATACGGGCGAGATTGAAAATTCCAAACGAAGAAATAATTTAGCGAGGAAGCGGTAAAATTGGCAGTAAATGTCTATGAAATTGAACTATTAGGTATTTGTGCCAAGTGTCAAACTGGCTTCGTAATGGAATGGAATGGTATCAACGCCTCGCTTCAAAGATTAGGATAAAAAATCATTATTGTTAAATGATTTCCATTTTCGTTACAAAAGGTTTAATTACATTATTTTACCGGCAAATGTGCGTTGTACATGCGATATTGATAGGAGAATATAGTTTTTTTCTTGCATACTGGTAGATCTAACCTACATGATCATATGAAACGAAGATTTGTGAAATTATGAAACCGAAAGGTATCTCAAATAGCGGCAAGATGGTCTAGCAGAAGCATACACTCTCAAAATCTACCACGATTATTGAATCACAGGACACGTCCATCCAGTCATATGTATGAATGAATCTCCGTCTCTTTATCTTATATTGTAGCGAGTCACAGATCTGTCAGTTGCTAAGTCGATTGTAAATACGCACATTCAAATGGCGGCTGAGAATAAAGTCATAATTGACCTTTCCGGTTTTAGCTATGCCCAGCCCATCTCTAGCTAAGCTCCACCCACACCTCGCTCATTTGGGATCGATCGATCCCTGATGATCAATTTCCAGAAAACTATGCAGGTAAGCTAGTGAATATTTTGGAACAAATTTGACTGGGCGCTGTTGCTGCAACGTGTCCGACTAATAAGAGTTAAAGACTGGCCAAATAGAATAATTTATGACATAATGATTATAACGTCATCATATACGGCGCTTAGCTGATTATGAGACGTCATATGACCTCAGATGATAGGTGGATACGCTGGAAAGGTGAATTATTATAACTAGAGTCTATACGAAATCTCGTCGAGTGCACTGCGATATCTGCTATACGTCATGAAGTTGCAATGAACCTTTCCAATTTATCCATCTATCATATGATGTCAAAATCAACTACGTGTGATGCGCAGGGTGACATCATAATTAATGTAGATTAGTACGTCACAAACGCTTACTTGAAGACGGACTAAACCTTGTTGTACGAATTGTATGGCTTTACTATTTAATAAATATTCTGTTGAATATTTTGAAACTAATTTGGCTGGGTGTTGTTGCTTCCCTAGGCGAAGTGTGGGTGGAGCTTAGCTAGAGATGGGCGGGGCATAGCTAAAACTGGAGGGGTCCATTAAGGATAACTCGACCCCATAAGATGACTGTATTTGGTATTTGGACCCGTTTCAAAGAAAGAACAACAGTATGGTGATTGACTGTGTCAGATCATCTCCACGTCGGCCTTAGCAAAATCAACAATATTTATCGTGTTAATGAGCATACGATAATGAAAGCTGTATCTACAACAAGATATATAGTCTGTGTGATGACTGATATTGCTAGAGGTCCTTTTGCAAGTCATAATGGTCATTTCCAGTTTTAGCTATGCCCCACCCGTCCCCAGTTAAGCTCCGCCCACACTTCGCCCCATGTTGGGATCGATCAATACATCAACGCACTGACTATTTCCAGAAAATTATACAGGTAAGCTGTTGAATATTTTGAAATTAATTTGATTGGGTGATGTTGCCTATATCGCCCAGACAAATTAGTTTCAAAATATTCGACAGAATGCTTGTTAAATAGTACAGACATACAATTCGTACAACGTGTCGGACTATTAAGCGTTTAAATCGAGTGATTCATGCTGTAATTGATTATGACGTCATTATACACGTCACAACCTACACGTGACGTCACATATTATGACGTCATATGACGTCATATGATGGATGGATAAACTGGAATGGTCCATTGCCAAATGTCGTCAGTGAGCTCAGTACCAGAGATATGAGGATGATTATCAGGGAAATGAAAATGGAATACGATGGTGTGAATATGGACCTGTCAATGGAGATAAATGATCAACTGTGTTGTCATACATTTCTCCATGCCGCTCCATTACATCCATATTAACTTGGGCTGGGAACACATTTCTGCTGTGATTTTAATTGAAGCTGTTGCATAATAATGGTAATGGTGTCTGAATGTGTCTTGATATTTGAACTGTCAGTGTTTCCATATAACAAGTCGTGTGCAGAGAATCTGTCTGTGCTGACACAGAAGAGTCAATTACACCCAAGCACCTTAATTAAGCATTTCCATTGGCAATGACAGCTAAATGTTTCAGCTAAGTTCTCGTCATTAGTTTTGCGCATGCGTGCGTGCGTGCATGGGAGCTGTAAAGAACGAATATTGAGAGCTTTTGGCGGCTCATTCTCAATATGAATTCTGACACGAAAGTTGATTTTATATCACACCATTTTGTATAATGCTTAAAATATTATTCATATTAACTAACTGCTTGCCCCGATTCGTGTCTATGTTCTTACAAGTAATCTACGCCAGGTGAAATCTTTGACTTGGTCGTGGCATCGGTTGAAGTGACGAAGTGAAAGCTCTTCGATTTACAATTTCACACACTTGTTTGTTCCAACACTCAGGCGTCCTGCCATCTGGCCATACATACATCATACTATTTATATCACAATATGTAATTGTCAACAGCCATTTTAGAAAGTATGTATCACAATTGTTATGGAACCTTCAGTCGATATCTTTTCTATACATTACCGGGAAATTGTGTCCCATGTATACCAACATTGCAAAACAACAGACTGGTAAAATGTGTTATCCATGTGTATCGAGCGTCAGTATTAGAATGACGGTTAAAATACAACACAATTCACAAATTCTACACCTAGATATCTACGTATCCTCGTGTATAGTGGATAATGTATAATACGTTGACTGTGAAATGATGTAATTTATTTTGTAGCGTAAACTGATCATTTATCAATAATTAAGTGTTCATATGTTATCGTCGAGTCGATTCGTATTCTCATGTGAAGCCGTGCGATATTTTATCCCACCCTGAAGGCATCTTGATGTATGAAACAAACCTATAACAGTTCAATTTCATACCCTGTTGCTGTAAATGTTACTGTCTTATGGCGTAATTGGTTTTTTGTAGGAAACTCTCCCTCCCTCCCTCCCTCCCCCCCTCCCTCCCTCCCTCTCTATCGCTCGCTCTCTCGCTCGCTCGCTCTCTCTCTCTTTCTCTCTCTCTCCCTCCCTCCCTCCTTTCCTGCCCCTTCCTCCCTCACTCACTCCCTACCTCCCTCCCTCTCCCTCTCCCTCTCCCCCCCCCCCCTCTCTCCCTCCATCCCTCCCCCCTCTCTCGCTCCCCCCCTCTCTCTCCCCCCTCTCTCTCTATCTCTCTCTCGCTCTCTCTCTCTCTCTCTCTCTCTCTCTCTCTCTCTCTCTCTCTCTCTCTCTCTCTCTCTCTCTCTCTTCTCTCTCTCTCTCTCTCTCTCTCTCTCTCTCTCTCTCTCTCTCTCGGAATATCCCGGTGATGTTTCTGTTGGCAATGACTTACCTCTTTCAGTTCAATCTATCACTAACAGTTATCATCTCTCTGTCTAACTTCCCGTTGCCATCACATCCCTGGGGAACATCGACTTAATACAGCAACGTAATCACATAGTTTTTTTGGCGAAACATAAATATGAATTGCCTAATCAATCATTAGAAGAAGACAGGCAGAGACATATCGAACCCTGTAATATCTTGATGATATTTTGTCTGTCTTGTTGGCGGCATCCTGTCAGAAGTGCTCATGTGAAAATAGGATTCATTATGAGGAATATTTGTGATTTATGTCTTGAATTAACTAACTCAAAGACCAGAACAACAGGCGTAAAATTTTCCCAGTTAACATGAGACATGAATAATTGTTTCATGACCTAGTGCAACACGATTACACACACAATCATAATGCAGATTTGATTCACGTCTGCTCTTAACCGAAGGACCACTGTTACTGAAAATTCCTAAATATAATTCTGTTTATGCGATGGCTTCTGGAAACAATATATTAACATAATAGAGAGACGTAGTGTACCATGAAGGCTTGCCTATTGTACCATCGAGGCTTGTCTGTATATGATTATAGAGGCTAAGTGCACAGTAAGGGGCATATACTAATTTACATTGACAAGCTCTAGGTTCCTGTACCCAAACAATCGGGTTATGACTTACTTGACATTGATGGTCTATGTGATGGCGAGATACGCTTCACACGTCTTTAGACAGCGGAACAGATGAATGTTCTTCAATGTTATCTAATGCTATAAATATGCAGCTTTTCATATTTTAACTGTGATAGTTAGAGCTGAAGCACAGGGAACAACGTACCTATAAAAATGATTCATTTACCAATGCTTATCTCTTCATTTTTGCCCTGAATTCTTCAGCTCACATAAAGCAGTGCGATGTTTTCTTCCATCATGAAGCCATTTTGAAAAATGACACAGACGTCGAATAGTTCAATTTCATACCCTGTTGCAGTTAATGTTACAGTTTCCTTGCTAGATTGTTTCTTTATGTGAAACATCCATCTCTTTCACATAAATTTATCTTGGAATCTCACTGATGGTTCTGCTTGCAAAGACAAATCTCTCTCAGTTCATTCTATCACTAACAGTCTCCCTCCCTCCCTCCCCCTCTCTCTCTCTCTCTCTCTCTCTCTCTCTCTCTCTCTAACTTCCCGTTACCATCACATCCCTCGGGAACCCGATTTAATGCAGTAACGCAAACATATCTTCTTTTGGATCACATGAAAATCAATTGCCTAGTCAATCACAAACAGACAGACAGAAACATATCGAACACGCGGATATCTGATGGTATTTTGTATATCTCCTCATCGACATAGCTGTTCGAAGTGCTCATGTACTAGATGTCCCTTTGCAAGTCTAAATTGCCGAATCCCGTTAGTGAACTAACGACCAGAGACATGAGGCCGCTTATCAGGGGGTACGAAAATGAAATATGATGTGTGAATATGGCAATTGTCAATGGAGTAAAATGATCAACAGTGTTGTCATACATTTCTCCATGTCACTGCATTAAAACGCTATTACATTGGCCTCAGGACACATTTCTGATGCGATTTTGCTTTTAATTGAAGCTAATGCATAATAATAGTAATGGTGTGTGAATGTCTCTTGACATTGGAGTGGTCCGTATTTCCATATAACAAGCAGTGTAGAGAAAAACTGTATGAGCTGAAACAGAGGAGCCAATTACACCCAAGCACCGTAATTAATTATTTCCATTCAAAATGACAGTTCAATGTTTCAGTTACGCTCTCGTCATTAGGTCTGCGCATGCGTGCATACGTGTGTGCTGGAATAAACGAATATTGAGAGCTTTTGACGACTTACACGGAAGTTTATTTTATAACAAACCATTTTCTATAATGCTTAAAATATTATTCATATTAACTAACCGCATGCTGTTTCATGTCTATGTTCTTAAACGTAATCTATGCCTGGTGAAATCTTTGACCTAGTCGGGGAATAAGTTGAACTGACCAAGTGAACGCTCTATTTACAAGTTCACACAATTGTTTGTTCCAACACCTAAGTGTCTAGCCATGTGGCCATACATATTCCATACTATTTATATTACAATAGGTCATTGTCAACTGCAATATTAGAAAGTATGTAACATAATTGTTGAGAGACCTTCAGTCCATGTCTTTTCAATGAGTTGCCTACAAATCGTGTCCCATGTATACCAGCATTGAAAAACAACAGAGGTAAAATGTGTTATTCATGTGTATCGAGCTTCAATAATAGAATGATGTTTAGAATACAGCACAATTCACAAATTCTACACCTAACCAGGCTATCCTCATGTATGCTGTCCATGCAGCTTAGTAAGATACGGATCAGTCGCTAACAAATATATATCTACGTATCCATACCTCATGTACATTAAATAATATATACCACGTTGACTGTGAACTGATGTAATTTAATTTGTAGCTTAAATCGATCATTTACCAAAAATTATGTGTTCATCTTTTACCCTAGATTCGTCCCTTCCCCACCACCACCGTCTCTCTCAGGTTTGTGCACTCACGAAATCAGGAGATGACCTTTCTGGTTCGGATTATCTACGTGATAATGAAACGACCACCCATGCGGCATGAGTAAGAGTCACAGATCTTTTAGTTGCTATGTCGATTGTAAATAAGCACATGTCGTTGCGTCCGAGAATAAATTCATAATAGTAATTATTATAACTAGATTCTACACCAAATCTTGTTGTTGCATGCGAGTGCACTGGGATATCTGTCATACGTCATGAAGTTGCAATGCCCCTTTCCAACTTATGCACCCATCATATGACGTCAAAATCAACCACATGACGCGTAGGATGACACCATAATCAATGGCGTCATGAATGATGTGGATAAGCGCATCAAGAACGCTTAATTGAAGACAGATTAAAGGTTGTTGTACGAATTGTATGTCTTTACTATTGTAGCACGGATCGTGTAGGGCTAGGCCAGATTGGTCCATAACAGCGTGTTCTTCTTGACCTCCATTATATGACCATTACGGTCTATATGCTTAGTGCGTGTGTACTAGCATGCTTAAAAATAACGGTCCGTAAGATCGCCTACCGCGCATGCGCGCTATTCTAGATAGGCTGTACCTTAGGTATGGAGCTGGCATCTACGTTGTACATATTTTGCGTATTTCATAGATTGTTAATACGGGTACATCCTTGGGCGAATCTAAACCTAAATTCCACCAGGACTCTAAATCTGATTTTCAAATTTAAATCGGATTAGAACTGGCGGAGATATCAATTAATATACAATAGGCATAATGTACTTTATGCCCGCACTAGAGCAGACCTATGACATCATAATACGTGACCTCATATATTTGCCTGGTTGCTACAACCACGTGTAAATTGGCTAAAGCTGCGCTGGGGTGTCATTTTATTGGATCATGGAAACTCTTAAAGCACCAATATCGGCCCAAGAACAGCAGTCGAGATTGAGTGGTCATTCAATACGGACGTATGTTTAAAGCTCCATACACTGCGCAGACCAGCTAACGCAATCGACACCTGCGTAATTTCCAGTAAATCCGTACGCTGGTCGAAGACCCTCCATATCACCGAAACATCATTTTTGCGGCCCACCCTTGGGCTAATAACCGAACAAAAACCTCTGGACGGTGCATAACAACAAAGATAGCAAACGCTCCTCGTCATTCATCCTAAAAAAATAACTGCTAACATAGACTCGTAAGCCTCTCGATGGAAACGATTGATATCCCGCCATGTCTTATCCATACCATGACTGAAAAGTGGTCTATCCACACACACTATATTTGTGCCGAAAAACTGTTCTAACACATTTCCGGTTAAGCCGAAATCACTGTTTCTCGAAATAACCATAATATCGAGCCGATTTCTCATGGGCTTAAAGTCGTTAATACTGTTAAGCAATTTGCACTGTTCAAAGCATTGCATACTGTACACCACTTGAGCTTGCTAAACCTTGTGCCGAACTTCAGAACTCTTCATAATACGTTGCTGATCCTTCGCTCGTCGTACCATATACTCCACTAGTATTGTCTCTACGAACCTCCAGTAGTAAACTGACATTTCTACCAGATACTGAGATCAACTTTCGTCAACTCTTCTGCCTTTTCTCTTTTTCACATCAGTTGTGCTATTTACAATTCAGCATCTCCTGTTCCCTTTCATACGCCAATGACTATTAGGCCAACTTGAAAGATATTTTCGCGTTGTACTTTCTTAAGGCCGATGACTATTAGACATAATTACAACTTGTACATAATTCTGCACCAGTAACTACAAGGTGCCAGCATTTTCTATTATTACTACGCCGACGACTATTAGGTGTCTTTTAAGGCCAGATTCGGCCTACTGTTAAATTTTCCTCTGTAGCTTTTCCACGGCCTGTGCTGTTCTTTGAACTTGTATAATTATATGGTTTTTATTGTCATCAGCTTATATTGTACATCGCGGTCGCCGTTTTAATACTACGAACCAACAATAGCACATTAACACTAGCTATCTTATATAATTATCAGAGAAACGAAAAGTAAATGCGATGATGTGATTATGGACCGGTCAATAGAGAAAAATGATCAGCTGTGTTGCCATACATTTCTGCATGCCACTCCATTACAGTCATGTTACCTTGGGCTGGGAACACATTTATTTAATATCTGGATGATATTATGTCCGTTCCACTATCGACATCGCTGTTAGAAGTGTTCATGTGAAGGTGGGATCCATTACGAGGGGTATTTGTGATTAATGTTTCCGAATTAACCGACTAAAAACCCCCGAACAACAGGCGTTAAATTTGCTCTGTTAAATGACACATGTACACTGACGTGCACTGATTTCTTAATATTCAAGCTAATTTAGATCACTAAAAGAAAATATTTTCTGGATAAAATTGCTAGCCTATATAATAAAATATATAATTAATATAAATAATAACAAATATATAATTATCATGTTGAATAATTTGAAGTTGTTTTATTGGGAACAACAGGTTCCCGTCAAATTAATTCCAAAAGATGTTACAGCTTACGTATATAATGCCCTTGAAGTGGAGATTCTGGAAATCCAGTTTTCAAAGGGTTAGCTTGCATCTTTTTGCAATGTGTGAATGGAAAATCATCAATTCACCTTTCCAGAGTATCCATCCATCATCTGACCTCGTATGACGTCATAGTCAGCCCACCGTGTGCACGATGACGTCACAATCATTACGTCACAAAGGGTTCCACATGGACCGTCATAAAATCTCAAACAGTCCAATACGTTGTATAAATTGTATGTCTTTGTAATTCTTTGCAATTTAATAACCATGCTGTTGAATATTTTAAAACTAATTTGACTGGGCGCTGTTGCTGCCTTAGGCAGCAACAGTATCCAGTCAAATTAGTTTCAAAATATTCAACAGCTAACTTGTGTAGTTTTTTTGGAAATTGATAGTCAGAGTCTTCAGAGACCGATCGATCCCAACACGAGCGAGGTGTGGGTGGAGCCTAGCTAGAGATGGGCGGGGCATAGCTAAAACAGGAAAGGTCCATTTCCCTGAAATGAACATATAACATACCGTAATGAGACATTGTAAATATGTAGAACGTTACGCCATGTCTATTACCATAGACAGAAAGCAAGCATCACGTGTTTACAGTGTACTTCAATACTTTTCAATTACGAATAGGATATTATAAATGCCATGCAGAAATAATTCCCTATTCGACCACCTGATGTTGTATTTACACTATGCTTGGATCTAAACATGGAGATTTGTTTATAGAACCATCTACTATTACCCCCAAATTGCATTATTTCTGTTAACTACTAGGATTAGTATCTTTATTGGCAGCTAACTGGTCATCTTAAGGTGTGGTCTAGGACACATTGAATTATATCTAAATACTTTATACGTGAAATGCAATATATACACCTGTGCAAAAGTTAAGCACCAGCAAAAACAATAGAACGTAGAAACATGATGGTACAACTAGGCTGCCATACTTGTTGTCCCCGCGTTAGCTGACATAATTCCAAGTACGAAATGCACATGCATGCATGACTTCACGCCGCTTGATGTCCGTGCGTGGCGGGAAACAGCACATGTGTTCAGTTATGTAAAAGTCCAGTTTGAGGTGTAGAACATTACATACAGATTTAGGCGACAAGATTAGGGATTTTGTGTTCATGACCGTGGTTTATTTGTACATAGAGAATTAGCTCTTGATTGTGAACCGCTATGGCAAGACGAAGGTTAAGTGATCGTGTGAATGGCAAATCATAGGCATGCATACCACTGGTATGTCATGCAGAGAGATTGGCAGACAGCTGAACATTAACCATACTGTAATCAGTCGTTTGATTGCAAAACATGGGCAAACTAACGAGGTGAAGGACAGGCCTAGATCTGGAAGACCGAAGAAGACTACTGCCCGTGATGATCGAGCCCTAGTACGCCTTGTTAGGAGATCTCCATTCACCAACAGCAGAGTGCTCAGCCAGCAATGGGAAACGCGCAATAGAGTGTCAATGTCTACCGTCAAAAGGAGACTGTATGCTGCAGGCATGAAAGCTAGGAGACCTGTCAGACGTCCTCCCCTCACTGCACACCACAAAGAGGAGCGTCTGAGGTGGTGCAACGAAAGTAGACACTGGAACATGAGATCCTGGAGACGGGTACACTGGTCCGATGAAAGTCGGTTCCTGCTTCATGCCACAGATGGTCGAACTCGTGTATGGAGGTCCAGACGCACGGCGTACGACCAACGTAACATCATGGAAGAAGTTCCATTTGGTGGAGGTTCCGTTATGATATGGGGGTGCATCTCATTTGATTGTAAGCTGGATCTGTTGACTGTACCTGGAACACTAAATGGACAAAGATATCAAGATTCCATACTGGATAGAGTTGTGGTCCCTCATTTTGTAAATCATGCACCTGGAACCCACCCTATATTCATGGATGACAACGCCCGACCACATCGTGCTAGAGCTGTGCATGAATACCTCCGCCAGAATGCCATCGAAACCCTACCATGGCCAGCAAGGAGCCCTGACATGAACCCTATTGAGCATATCTGGGACATTCTGGGGAACATGGTGAGAAGGAGGGATCCTCCTGTGCAGAACCTACAGGAATTAACAGACGCACTCCATCTTGAATGGCAACGAATACCACAATGGCGTATCAGTCGGTTGGTGACCAGCATGAGACGTCGTGTCCAGGCCGTCATCCAGGCACAAGGTGGATATACCCGGTATTAATTATGACAGTCTCAAACTCGTGCACAGATGTTAAACTTCGTTTTCAGACACCATTAATGACAATCTAGCCACGTGTGTCAACTGTAGGGCAATAGTTGTCAGTTGTGTCAACGTAACCATATTCAGGCCTCGTTTTCAAGTTCAAACAAAAACATACAGTGTTTCCCCACCATCATAATCAGCATTCCTCTAGTTGCATTATTACCTCTTGCACTAAGATGGATGGGTACATAAATGTTTATGCTATTGCTTTCTTCATAGCACATGAATATACCCTCGCATGTGCGTAAAAATAGGGTGGTGCTTAACTTTTGCACAGGTGTATAGATGGACTGTAAAAATTTTCTATAAAATTAATGGAAAATTTCCTGCAGCAGTGACCGGAAATTTTCAGTAAAAACCCCCAGAATTTCCATAACGATTACTTTCGTATTTTTGCAGAAATTCCGTTATTTCAACGTACTTTTCGTAACTATTATTTCCATATGTTTACAGAAATTCTGTGAATATAATGGATTTCTGTAACTATTCCAGAAGTTTTGCATTTATCAATACTTATGTATTCATCTTTTACCCTAGATTCGTACCCTCATATGAAGCGTGCAATGTTTTCTCCCATCCTGTTGGCATCTTGATGTATGACACAAACCCATAACAGTTCAATTGCATACACCAGTTACTGTCTTATAGCCAAATTGTGTTTTCGTCGGAGATATTCAATCTCTCTCTTTCCCTCATAACCATTATGCGGGAATCTCAGTGATGTTTCTGTTAACAATGACATATCCATCTTAATTCAATCTACCACTAACAGTTATTACCTCTCCAGTCTGGTTTCCCGTGGCCATCACATCCCTCGGGAATACCGACTTACTACAGCAACGTAATCACATGGTTTTCCGGAGAAACATAAAAATGAAATGCCTAGTCAATCATTAAGAGAAGACAGGCAGAAACATATCGAACACTTTAATATCTGGATGATATTATGTCCGTCTTGTTATCGACATCGCTGTCAGACGCGCTCATGTGAGAATAGGATCCATTACGAGGAGTATTTGTGATTAATATCTTGAATTAACAGATTCAAAGACTTGAACTACTGGAATAAAATCTGCCCAGATTCATGAGACATGAATAGTTGTTTTATAACCTAGTGCACCAAGATTATACACGCACGCACTCACTCACGCACGCAGGCAGGCACGCACGCACGCAGGCACGCTCGCACGCACGCACGCACGCATGCACGAACACAGGCGCACGCACGCACGCACGCACGTAGTAATCTTGTTGCACTAAGTGGTAAAACAACTCTTCATGTCTCATTTTAACTGGACAAATTTTACCATGTTGTACAGCAGCTCTTTGGGTTTGTTGATTCAAGACATTATTCACAAATATTCCTCATAATGAATCCTATTTTCACATGAACACTTCTGACAGGATGCCGACAGCAAAACAAACAAAATATCATCCAGATATTACAGGGTTCGATATGTCTCTACCTGTCTTCTCCTAATGATTGACTAGGCAATTAATCTTTATGTTTCGCCAAATAATCCCATATGATTCCGTTGCTGTATTAAGTCGGTGTTCCCGAGGGATGTGATTACAATGGGAAACTAGACAGAGACATAGTAACTGTTAGTGATAGATAGAACTGAGTGCGATATGTCATTGTTAACAGAAACATCACGGAGATTCCGATATAATAGTTATGAGAGAGCGAGATTAAATATTGGCTTTGGCGGCGGGGTGGCGGGGCGGCGGGGGTGGGGGTGGGGTGGGGTGGGTGGGGGTGGGGTGGAGGAGCGGTGGTGGTAGGGGGTGGTGGCGGTGATGGCGGCGGTAGCGGTGGTGGCGGTGGTGGCGGTGGTGGCGGTGGTGGCGGTGGTGACGGTGGTGGCGGTGGTGGCGGTGACGGCGGCGGCAATGTTGTTGGTGCTGTGATCTGTTAATAATTATGGTCCTTATATAACACTAATCTCCATGATTCCATCTAGCCTTTTTTCAACCATGTCCTACAAGAGGCCAAGAAATGCAACATACCTTATGTTCGGATATGTTAAAATATACCATGCTTAATTATATTAATAATATGTGGTGCATCTGGTTTAAAAAATCTCGCGCACGCGTGAAGTTACATCAGTGCTGAGAACGGTAGAAAGCAGTACACAACCAGCACCACGCCAGAGCTCTCGATATATATATATAATATATCTTTGTCATAGCTAACGTGAGTTTTAGAGCTAATTAAAGAGGCATACTCAAGACAAGAGAAAAGTATCGATTTATCAGACCATCAGGATGTTTGCAAGTGGAAAACGATGTCATTAAAAGTTTATGTATAGAATCGCCACTGGGTGCACTAAATATGGGGTGTGGGCGGATGTGTGGGTGGGTGGGTGGGAGGAAGGGAGGGAGGGAGGGAGGGAGGTGGGTGGGTGGGGGTTGGGGTTTGGGGGTATGGGGTGGGGTGCGCTGGAGGGGTGGGTGGATGGATGGATGGATGGATGGATGGATGGATAGATAGATATATAGATAGAGAAAAGAGAGGAAGCGAGAAAGAGAGAGGGAGGAAGGGAGGGGGGGGGGGAGGGAGGGAGGGAGGGGGGGGAGGGAGGGAGGGAGAGAGAGAGAGAGAGAGAGAGAGAGAGAGAGAGAGACAGAGAGAGAGAGAGAGGAGAACGGAGTAAGGGAGGGAGAGAGAGAGAGGTTTATAGAACCATCTACCGTCCCTCCCAAATTGTAATATTTCTGTACACTACTAGAATTAGTGTCCTTATTGGCAACTAGCTGGTTTTCTATAACTTAGTTGCGCCAGATACGTTAAATTGTATCTAAATCCTATGCACGAGAAATGCAATATAGATATTTATTTGCTTAGAAAATATATCTTAATGATATATGGTGAGAGTTGAATCCATTGCCAAGCAAATAACTACATTATGTACTCCCACAATGAACTGCTACGTGGGTGTAATTAATGGTAAAATGTTCTGCAATACCGTATTCTTCCAAAACTTTAATTGAGACTTTTCCCCAGTTCATGTGACAAGTGTGTGCCAGAAAATAGGGGGTTATTCACATCTAATAGAACATTGAATAAGCCATTGCTTCTTATACCATTCTTACTTCCTGTTTTGTATGCCGCTATGAATGGCGATGTGACCCAGTGTACATGGCAGGCATGTTTATTGATATACCTTACCCAGTGCGTGTGCAGCCATCTGCAATCAACGTTATGACGCAAATAAACAGTGGAATATTACAGCTAGCATAGCGGAATAATAAAATACTCCACTTATAATTTATAGAATATTTCACAATTTGAATTATTTTGGTTGTTTAGTAGTTTGAGGCTGTTCGTTCAAAACATTAATCACAAACACCCTTCCTAATGAATCTTATTTTCACATGAGCATTTCTGACAGCAATGCCAATGTGGAGATATAGAAAATAGCATTAAGGTCCTAGAAGGTTCGATATGTTTCTGTTTGTCTTTTCCTGATTAGCTACGCAATTTTTTTTCCTATTACCCAAAAGACCATATAATTATGCTACTGTACTAAATCAGGTTCCCGAGGGATATAATGGCAATGGGAAGCGAGACAGTGAGATACTCACTGTTAGTAATAGAATTAACTGAGAGAGATATGCCATTGCAAGAAGAAACATCACTTTATGCGAGAGAGATTGGATGTTTCACATGAAGAATTAATCTAGCAGAGAAACATTAACATTAACCATAACAGGTTATGAAATTGAACTATTAGACATCCATGTCATTTGTCAAAATGGCTTCAGGATGGAAGAAAACATGGCATCACTTGACGTGAGTGGACGAATGCAGGCTAAAAATGAATAGATAAGTATTGGTAAATGAGCGATTTTATAGGTACATTGTTCTCTGTGCACTGTAAGACTACTAAAATATCTTCAATTTTGTATGGACATGTTAAATGCATTGCTTAACCAAATTTCCTAGCTTGTGTTCATAGCTAGGGACTGTTCTGTGCCATATATAAATATTGGATTGGATGGGCATCCACCACGGATCACGCTGATCATTGCTGCCATCATGCTGATGGCATATGGATTTCCGTCATATGATGTTTTGGCAGCATTACCTATACTTATGTCGAGTTAAAGAATCTCTGGTATATTTGTGATGCACATGTCTGAAGTCTGGTCTACAGTGCATTCCAATATTTGGATTTCCCACATCACTGGTATACATGGGTCCACACACTAGAGTCCTCGTTAACTGCTGCGCTTCTGGACTCGTTGATGGATGTGGGTCAAACAATTCGAGCTCCAAGGCTGCATCATCGCCAACTAATACTGCAAAGTGGTTGCAACTGGCAGACTGAAAGATAAATTCGGTCTGGTGGGGTCATGTCCATGGCCAAGACTACTCAACAAGGAATATGCAAGCCATGTGGCAGTAACCATTGTATCTTGTCCTTCTACACTTCATATTTGCCGGTGGTGATGTTCCTTCTTATGTACCTATCGAGTAACCATTACTTGGCAAAGTGCATGAATACCTAAATCAATCAGCAATGGAGTAATGTGTGCACTTCATATATACACCTGTGCAAAAGTTAAGCACCAGCAAAAACAATAGAACGTAGAAACATGATGGTACAACTAGGCTGCGATACCTTTTGTCCCCGCGTTAGCTGACATAATTCCAAGTACGAAATGCACATGCATGCATGACTTCACGCCGCTTGATGTCCGTGCGTGGCGGGAAACAGCACACGTGTTCAGTTATGTAAAAGTCCAGTTTGAGGTGTAGAACATTACATACAGATTTAGGCGACAAGATTAGGAATTTTGTGTTCATGACCGTGGTTTATTTGTACAGAGAGAATTAGCTCTTGATTGTGAACCGCTATGGCAAGACGAAGGTTAAGTGATCGTGTGAAATGGCAAATCATAGGCATGCATACCACTGGTATGTCATGCAGAGAGATTGGCAGACAGCTGAACATTAACCATACTGTAATCAGTCGTTTGATTGCAAAACATGGGCAAACTAACGAGGTGAAGGACAGGCCTAGATCTGGAAGACCGAAGAAGACTACTGCCCGTGATGATCGAGCCCTAGTACGCCTTGTTAGGAGATCTCCATTCACCAACAGCAGAGTGCTCAGCCAGCAATGGGAAACGCGCAATAGAGTGTCAATGTCTACCGTCAAAAGGAGACTGTATGCTGCTGGGATGAAAGCTAGGAGACCTGTCAGACGCCCTCTCCTCACTGCACACCACAAAGAGGAGCGTCTGAGGTGGTGCAACGAAAGAAGACACTGGAACATGAGATCCTGGAGACGGGTACACTGGTCCGATGAAAGTCGGTTCCTGCTTCATGCCACAGATGGTCGAACTCGTGTATGGAGGTCCAGACGCACGGCGTACGACCAACGTAACATCATGGAAGAAGTTCCATTTGGTGGAGGTTCCGTTATGATATGGGGGTGCATCTCATTTGATTGTAAGCTGGATCTGTTGACTGTACCTGGAACACTAAATGGACAAAGATATCAAGATTCCATACTGGATAGAGTTGTGGTCCCTCATTTTGTAAATCATGCACCTGGAACCCACCCTATATTCATGGATGACAACGCCCGACCACATCGTGCTAGAGCTGTGCATGAATACCTCCGCCAGAATGCCATCGAAACCCTACCATGGCCAGCAAGGAGCCCTGACATGAACCCTATTGAGCATATCTGGGACATTCTGGGGAACATGGTGAGAAGGAGGGATCCTCCTGTGCAGAACCTACAGGAATTAACAGACGCACTCCATCTTGAATGGCAACGAATACCACAATGGCGTATCAGTCGGTTGGTGACCAGCATGAGACGTCGTGTCCAGGCCGTCATCCAGGCACAAGGTGGATATACCCGGTATTAATAATGACAGTCTCAAACTCGTGCACAGATGTTAAACTTCGTTTTCAGACACCATTAATGACAATCTAGCCACGTGTGTCAACTGTAGGGCAATAGTTGTCAGTTGTGTCAACGTAACCATATTCAGGCCTCGTTTTCAAGTTCAAACAAAAACATACAGTGTTTCCCCACCATCATAATCAGCATTCCTCTAGTTGCATTATCACCTCTTGCACTAAGATGGATGGGTACATAAATGTTTATGCTATTGCTTTCTTCATAGCACATGAATATACCCTCGCATGTGCGTAAAAATAGGGTGGTGCTTAACTTTTGTACAGGTGTATATAAGTGTGTATGAAATAGTAACATGGTTTTAGCATTTACCGCTCTCAATTGAGCTGTGTCACAAGTGAAATATGAGGGAACCGAGCCACCGAGTTCGGGATCGTGCATTTAGACTGCACTTAACTCGTACATTTCATGTTACAGGTTTGTCTATGTTGGTTATACGCTAACTTTGGGGAATTTGGATTCTGTAAATTCTGTAAATAACTAATTTTGTTTAGTCTTTGCATGGGCTCTAACTATCACAGTTAAGCATGAATACCTGCATATTTCTAGCTGGAAATATTGAAAGCCATATCTCTGTTCTACTGTCTACGGACATGTGGGACGTATTTCGCCATCACATAGACTCTCAATGTCAGGTAAGTCATCGCCAGATTGCGTAGGTACAGGAACGTGGGAGCTTGTCAATATAAATTAGTAGATTCCCCTTGCTGTACACTTTGTCTCTAGAATTAACTATTCACATGCCTGGTACAATAGACAAGCCTTCATTCATGCTACACTTCATCTCTCTAGCACGCTGCAATATTGTTTCCTAAAGCTATCGCATAAATGGAATTATATTTAGAAATTTAAAGAAAATGTGGTCAGTCGGTTAAGAGCATCCATGTATTAAATCTGCATTTAGATTGTGTATGTGCACTCGCGTTACATTCATGTCTCATTTTAGCTGGGCCTGTTGTTCGGGCCTATGAGTCTGTTAATTCAAGAAATTAATCGCAAATACTCCTCATAATGCGTCCTATCTTCACATGAGATCTTTTGACAGCGATGTCGATAACGAGACGGACAAATATCATCCAGATATTAACGAGTTCGATATGTTTCTGCCTGTCTTGTCCTAATGATTGACTAGGCAATTAATTTTTATGTTTCTAAAAAAACCATGTGATTACGTTGCTGTATTAAGTCGGTGTTCCCGAGGGATGTGATGGCAACGGGAAACTAAAGAGAGAGATAAGAAATGATAGTGCTAGATTGAACTGAGAGCGATATGTCATTGCCAACAGGAACATCACTGAGATTCCGATATAATGGTTATGCGAGAAAGAGTGAGATTTAATATCTCCTACAAGAAAGAATTTGACCATAAGACAGAAACATTTACAGCAACGGGGTATGAAATTGAACTGTTATGGGATTGTATCGTACATTAAGATGCCATCATGGTGCGAGAAAATATACTACGGCTTCATATGAGGGTACGAATCGAGGGTAAAATGGTAAAATATGAACACATAATTATTACTAAATGATCGATTTTAGCTACAAAAGAAATTACACCATTTCACAGTCAGCGTGTTATACATTATATATTGTTAGCAATTGAACCGTATATTATTAATCTGCATGGACAGAAGGCACGAGGATAGCCTGGTTGGGTCTAGAATCTGTCAATTGTTCTGTATTCTAAACATCATTCTATTATAGGAGATCGATACACATGGGTAACACATCTTACCAGTCTCTTGTTTTACAATACTGACATACACGGGACACAGTTTTCAATTAACGCTTTGAAAAAGACATCGACTCAATGTTTCATAACAACTATGCTACATACTTTCGAATATGGCAGTTGACAATAAGCTATTTTGATATAAATAGTATGACGTATGTATGGGCAAATAACTGGACGTCTAAAGGTTGGAGGAAACAATCGTGTGAAATTCACCTTTCCAGAGTATCCATCCCTCATCAGACCTCGTATGACATCATAATCAGCTAGGCGCGTATGATGACGTCACAATCATTACGTCACAAAGGCTTCCGTATAGACCGTCACCAAATCTGAAATGGTCCGACACGTTGTATGAATTGTATGTCTTTGTAATGTTTTGCTACTTCATAAACATGCTGTTGAATATTTTGAAACTAATTTGACTGGGCGCTGTTGCTGCCTTAGGCAGCAACAGCACCCAGTAAAATTAGTTTCAAAATATTCAACAGCTTACCTGTGTAGTTTTTTCAAAATTGATAGTCAGGGTGTTCAAAGATCGATCGATCCCACACGAGCGAATGTGTGGGCGGAGCTTAGCTAGAGATGGGCGGGCATAAATAAAACCGGAAAGGTCCATTGTCAATAGAAGAGCTTTCACTTCATCGCTTCAACTGATGCCACGACAAAGTAAAACATTTCACCTGGCATAGATTACTTGTAAGAACATAGACACGAATCGGAGCAAGCAGTTAGTTAATATGAATAATATTTTAAGCATAATACAAAATGGTGTGATATAAAATCAACGTTCGTGTCAGAATTCCTATTGAGAATAAGTCGCCAAAAGCTGTCAATATTAATTCTCTACAGCGTGCATGCACACATACACACACGCACAGACCTAATGACGAGAGAATAACTGAAACATTGAATTGTCATTGCGAATGGAAATGGTTAGTTAAGGTGTTTGGGTGTAATTGACGCCTCTGTGTCGGCACAGACAGATTCTCTGCACACTGCTTGTCATATGGAAAAACTGACAGCTCAAATGTCAAGACACATTCACAAACCATTACTATTATTATGTAATAGCTTCAATTAAAAGCAAAATCACAGCAGAAATGTGTTCCCAGTCCAAGTTAATGGGGCTGTATTGCAGTGGCATGGAGAAATGTATGACAACACAGTTGACCATTTTTCTCCATTGACAGGTTCATATGCACACCATTGTATTTCAATTTCGTTTCAGTTTATCCCTCCATCATATGACGTCATAATCTACTACGTGGTGTGTAGGACAACGTCATAATCACTTAACGCATGGCTGATTCGATTTAGTCCACCTTAATTGCTTAATACACTGACATGTTGTACGAATTGTATGTCTTCACTATTTAATACACATTCTGTTTTGAAACTAATTTGACTGGGCTCTGCTTCTGCCATAGGCGGCAACAGCACCAAGTCAAATTAGCTTCTGATATTCAACTGCTTACCTGTAAAGTTTTCTAGAAAGTTAGAGTCAGGGCGTTGGTGGATCGATCGATGACAACACATCCGAAGCATGTGTGGAGATTAACTAGGGATGGGCAGTGCATAGCGAAAACTCGAAAGGTCCATTATGACTTACAAATGGGCATCTAACAATATCAGTCATCACACAGACTTTAGGTCCAGGCAAATGGCTAAATTACAGAGAAACTGTCTGTGCTGACACAGCGGGGTCAATTACACTCAAGCATTTTAATTAATCATTTCCATTCACAATGACAGTGAAGCGGTACAATATTTTCTTCCATTCTGAAGGCGTCTTGATGTATGGCACAAACCCATAACAGCTCAATTTCATACCACATTGCTGTAAATGTTATCTTATGGCCAAATTGTTTCTTCGTAGGAAATATTCAATCTCTCTCTTTCCCTCATAACCATTATATCGGAATCTCGGTGATGTTTCTGTTGGCAATGACATATCGCTCTCAGTTCAATCTATCACTAACAGTTATTACCTCTCTGTCTAGTTTCCCGTGGCCATCACATCCCTCGGGAACATCGACTTAATACAACAAAGTAATCACATGATTTTTTGGAGAAACATAAAAATTAATTGCCTAGTCAATCATTAGCAGAAGACATATCGAACCCTGTAATATGTGGATGATATTTTGTCTGTCTCGCTGTCAGAAGTGCTCATGTGAAGATGGGGTCCATTATGAGGAGTATTTGTGATTAATCCCTTGAATTACCTGACATAGAGACCTGAACAACAGGCATAAAATTTGCCCAGTTAAAATGAGGCATGATAGTTACTTTATGACCTAGTGCAACAAGATTACACACATGCACACACGCATGCATACGTGCACGCACGCACACATACGCATGCAGGAACGCACACACTCACGCACCACACACACAGACACACACACACACACAACACGCACGCACGCACGCACGCACGCACGTACGTACGCACGCACGCACGCACGCACCCACGCACGCACGCACGCACTATCTCTCTCTCTCTCTCTCCCTCTCTCTCTCTCTCTCTCTCTCTCTCTCTCTCTCTCTTTCTCTCTCTCTCTCTCTCTCTCTCATAATACAGATTTGATTCATGTCTGCTCTTAACCGACTGACCACTGTTACTTCAAATTACTAAATATAATTCCATTTATGTGATTGCTTTTGGAGACTATATTGCAGCGTGCTAGAGAGATGTAGTGTACCACGAAGGCTTGCGTATTGTACCATCAAGGCTTGTCTATAGCTGATCATAGAGGCAATGTATACAGCAAGGGACATAGACTAATTTACATTGACCAGCTCCCAGGTTCTTGTACCCACGCAATCTGGTGACGACTTACTTGACATTGATGGTGCAGGCGAGATACGCTTCGCACGTCCTTAGATAATCGAACAGAGGAACGCCCTTCAATGTTATTTCATGCTATAAATATGCAGCTATTCATGTCTTAACAGCTATAATTAGAGCCGAGCTAATGGAACAACGTACCTATTAAAATGACACATTTGCCAATGATTATCTCTTCAGTTTTACCCTGCATTCTTCCGCTCACATGAAACGGTGCGATGTTTTCTTCCATCCTGAAGCCATTTTGACAAATGACACAGACGTCTAATAATTCAAATTCATACCTTATTGTAGTTAAGGTTACAGTTTCTTTGCTAGATTGTTTCTTTATTTTATGTGATAGATTGAAACTCGTAAACATTATATAGAAATCTTCGTGATGGCTCTGCTTACAATGACATATCTCCCTCTCACTCACTCACTCACTCACTCACTCACTCACTCACTCACTCACTCACTCACTCACTCACTCACTCACTCACTCACTCACTCACTCACTCACTCACTCAGCCATTCAGTCACTCACTCACTCACTCACTCACTCACTCACTCACTCACACTCACTCACTCACTCACTCACTCACTCACTCACTCACTCACTCACTCACTCACTCACTCACTCACTCACTCACTCACTCACTCACTCACTCACTCACTCACTCACTCACTCACTCACTCACCCACCCACTCACTCACTCACCCACCCACTCACTCACTCACCCACACACCCACACACACACCCACCCAGCCATCCACCCAGCCACACACCCACCCACCCACCCACCAACCCACCAACCCACCAACCCACCCACCCACCAACCCACCCACCCACCCGCCCGCCCGCCCGCCCGCCCGCCCGCCCGCTCGCTCGCTCGCTCGCTCGCTCACTCACTCACCCACCCACCCACCCACCCACCCACCCACCCACCCACCCACCCACCCACCCACCCACCCACCCACCCACCCACCCACCCACTCACTCACTCACTCACTCACTCACTCACTCACTCACTCACTCACTCACTCACTCACTCACCCACCCACCCACCCACCCACCCACCCACCCACCCACCCACCCACCCACCCACCCACCCACCCACCCACCCACCCACCCACCCACCCACCCACCCACCCACCCACCCACCCACTCACTCACTCACTCACTCACTCACTCACTCACTAACTCACTCACTCTCTCTCTCAGTCTCTCTCCCTCTCTCTGTCTAACCTCCCGTTGCTATCACAGCCCTCGGCAGCCCAATTTAATACAGCAACATAAGTATATCGTCATTTGGGTAACATGAAAATTAATTGCATAGTCAATCTGGAAAAGACAGACAGAAACATATCGAACCTGCTGAGGTTTGAATGCTATTTTGTATATCTCCTCATCGATATTGCTGTCAGAAGTGCTCATGTGTTAGATGTCCCTTTGCATGTCATAATTGCCAAAACCCATCAGTGAACTAACTACCAGAGATATGATGCTAATTGTCAGGGAAACGAAAATGAAATACGATCATGTGAATATGGGGCTGTAAATGGAGAAAACCTATAAACTGTGATGTCATACATTTCTCCATGCCACTCTATTAGAGTCACCTGACCTTGGGTTTGGAATACATTTCTGCTGTGATTTTGTTTTTAATTGAAGCTATTGCATAATAGAAGTAATGGTGTGTGAATGTGTCTTGAAATTTTAGCTGTCCGTGTTTCCATATAACAAGCCGTGTGCAGAGAATCTGTCTGAGCTGACACAGAGGAGTCAATTACACCCAAGCACCTTAACTAATCATTTCCATTCACACTGGCAGGTCAGTGTTTCAGCTACGCTCTCGTCATTACGTCTGTGAATGCGTGCGTGCTGGAATAAATGCATATTGAGAGCTTTTGGCGGATTATTCTCAATATGAATTCTGACACAAAATTGATTTTATAACAAACCATTTTCTATGATGTTTAAAATATTATTTATATTAACTAACTGCTTGCTCTGATTCGTGTCTTTGTTTTTAAATATAATGTATGGCAGGTGAAAACTTTGACTTGGTCGTCGCATCAGTTGAAGTAATGAAGCAAAAGCTTTTTTATTTACAATATTACACAATTGTTTCTTCTAACGGTTAGGTGTCCAGTTATCTGACCATACATACATCATGCTATTTATATCACAATAGATCATTCTCAACTGCCATTTTAGAAGGTATGTAACATAATTGCCATGAAACCATCAGTCAATGTCTTTTACAAGCGTTAATTGCAAACTGTGTTCCATGTATGCCAGCATTGCAAAAGAAGAGACAGGTAAAATGTATTATTCATGTGCATCGACCTTCAATAACAGTATAGTGTTTAGAATACAGCCCAATTCGCAAATTCTACACCCAACCAGGCTATCCTCATGTCTTCTGTCCATGCAGCTTAGTAAGATAAGGTTCAGTCGCCAACAATATATATCTACGTATCCAGACCTCGCGTACAGTAAATAATGTGTACCACGTTGACTGTGAAATGATGTAATTTAATTTGTAGCTTAAATCGATCATTTACCAGTAATTATGTGTTCATCTTTTACCCGAGATTCGCTCCCTCATGTGCAGTGATGCGATATTTTCTCCCATCTTGAAGGCACCTGGATGTATGACACACACCCGTAGCAGTTCAATTTCATACCTGGTTGCTGTGAATGTTACTGTCTTGTGTCCAACTTGTTTCTTCGTAGGAAATATACAATCTCTCTCTCTCTCTCTCCCTCCCTCCCTCCCTCCCTCCCCTCTCTCTCTCTCTCTCTCTCTCTCTCTCTCTCTCTCTCTCTCTCTCTCTCTCTCTCTCTCTCTCTCGTATAACCATTACGTGGGAATCTCGGTGATATTTCGGTTGGCAATGACATATCGCTCTCAGGTCAATCTATCACTAACAGTTATTATCTCTCTGTCTAGTTTCCGGTTGCCATCACATCCCTCGGGAATACCAACTTAATACAGCAACGTAGTCACAAGGATTTTTTGAGAAACAAAAAATTAATTGGCTAGTCAACGCTAGACAGGCGCGCGCGCGCACGCACACCACGTGCGCTCGCACGCACGCACGCACGCACGCACGCACGCACGCACGTATGCACGCACGCACGCACAATCATAATGTGGATTTGATTCATGTCTGTCTTTAACCGACTGACCACTGTTACTTCAAATTCCTAAATCTAATTCCATTTATGCGATAGCTTTTGGAAACAATATTGCAGCGTGCTAGAGAGGACGTAGTGTACCATGAAGGCGTGTCTATTTTTACCACCAAGGCATGTCTATAGGTGATTATAGAGGCTAAGTGTGCAGCAAGGGACGTGTACTAATTTACATTGACAAGCTCTAGGATCCTGTACCCATACAATCGGGTTATCACTTACTTGACATTGATGGGCTATGTGATGGAGAGATGCCCGTCGTACTTCCTTAGAAAGCGGAACAGAGGGATGTTCTTCAATGTTAGTTCATGCTATAAATATGCGGATGTTCATGTTTTAACAGCAATAGTTAGAACACATGCGATGTCTAGAGAAAATTAGTTATTTACAGAATCCGAATTTCACAAAGTTAGGATATAACCAATATAGACTGGCATGTAGCATGCAACGTGCGAATTAAGTGCAGTTTAAAGGCACGATCCCTGACTTCGTGGCTCTGTTCCCTCATATTTCACGTGTGACACAGCTCACTTGTAATCAGCGAATGCTACATCCATGCTAACATGTCAAACAGCCTTATATAGAGAGTGCATACATCAATCCATTACTGATTGATTCGGCGATTCATGCGCTTTATCAAGTGGTGGGTACAGAAGAAGGAACATCACCCCCAGCAAACGTGAAGTGTAGAAGGACACAACACAATGGTTACTGCCACAGGGCAGGCGTCTTCCTTGTTGAGTAATCTTGGTCATGGACATGACTCCGCCAGACCGAATATACCTTTCAATCTACCAGTTGCTACCACTGTGCAGTATTTGTTGGCGATGACACAGCCGAGGGGCTCGAATTGTTTGACCCACATCCATCAGCAATTCAAAAAACGCAGCAGTTAACGAGGACGCCGGTGTGTGGACCCATATCAACCAGTGATGTGGAAATTCAAACATTGGAATCCCCTGTAGACCAGACTTCTAGCATGTGTATCCCAAGTATATCAGTGCTGTGCGCAATAAATAAGAACAGTTAGAACAAATTGTAATTAGAACCACAGCCTGAGTTCGAATACTTCTTTTCCCCCTCACTGACGATTGCGTGGGGGGAGGGGGACTCATCAAGGATTCTTTAACTCGAACTAAGCATAGGCAATGCTGTCAAAGCATCATAGAAAGGGAAGCCATGGCCAACAGCGGGACAGCAACAATGATCGATGGAGGCCTGTCTTCTACAATATTTATATATGGCACAGAACAGTCCCTAGTTATGAAAGCAAGCCAGGAAATTTGACTAAGCAATGCATTTAACATGTCTATGCAAAATTTAAATTAACATAATAATCTTATAGTGCACAGAAAGCAATGTACGTATAAAATCATTCATTTGCCATTACTTATCTCTTTATTCTTTAGTTTGCATTCCTCCGCTCATGTGAAGCGGTGCCATGTTTTCTTCCATTCCAAAGCCATTTGTACAAATGACACAGATGTCTAATAGTTCAATTTCATACCCTGTTGCGGTTAATGCTACTGTTTCTTCGCTAGATTGATTGTTCATGTGAAACAACCAATCTCTCTCTCTCTCTCTCTCTCTCTCTCTCTCCCTCTCTCTCTCTCTCTCTCTCTCTTTCTCATAAACATGATATAGGAATAATCTCAGTGATGTTTACGCTTACAATGACATATTACTCTTAGTTCATTCTATCACTAACAGTGATTATCTCTCTGCCTAGCTTCCCATCGCCATCACATCCTTCAGGAGCCCGATTTAATACAGTGGCATAATTATATGTTTCTTTAGGTAATATGAGAATTAATTGCTTAGTAAATCAGGAAAAGACAGACAGAAACATATCGAACCCTCTAAGATCTTAATGCTATTTTGTATATCTCCTCATCGACATTGCTGTCAGAAGTACTCATGTGAAAATAAGATCCATTACGAGGATTCGTGATTGCTATTTTGATTTCATAGACTCAAACACCTGAACAACTAAGATAATTTAAGTTGTGAGATATTTTACAAATTACAAGTGCAGTTTTTTTTATTAATTTGCATATGGCTAGCTGTAATATTCCACTCTTTATTTGCAGTATTTTCGTGGAAAAAACATGGAAAATGTGCACTAGGAAATGGGATGATTAAGCGTTTGCGTCATAACTTCGATTGCAGATGACTGCACACTAATTGGCATTAAATATATCAATAAACATGTCTGTCATATATCCCTGGGGCACACGGCCATTAATAGCGAAATACAAAGCAGGAATTAAGAATGATATTCTATATAAGACAGCACGGCTTATTCAATGTTCTGTAAGATGTGAATAACTTCCCTTTTTCTGGCACACATTTGGCATATGAACTGGAAAAGGACATAATTAAAGAGTCGGAAGAATACGGTATTGCAGGCCATTTTAGTATTAATTATATCCACGTAGCAGTTCATTGTGAGAGTGCATAATGTAGCTATTCTGTTTGGCAATGGAGTCACCGCTCTCACTCTCGGAATATATCATTAAGATATATTTTCTAAGCAAATAAATAATTATATTGCATTTCTCCTGCAGATGATTTGGATACAAGTTAACGTATCTGGCGCAACTACCTTATAGAAAACCAGCTAATTGCCAATAAAGACACTAATCCTAGTAGTTAACATAAATATTACAATTTGGGGGTAATAGTAGACGGTTCTATAAACAAAAGTCCATGTTTAGATACATGTGTCTTGTAAACGTAACAGCAGGTGGTCGCATAGAGAATTATCTCTGCATATCATCTTTAATATTTTATTAATAATTGAGTACTATTGATTTGCCTTTCAAAAACATGACATATGTTTTCTATCCAGGATAAAAGACATGTTGTAGCCTTCTACATATTTACAACGTCTCATGGCGGTATATTATATGTTCATTTCAAGGAAATTGATGTTTTTCCATTCACACATTGCTAAAAGGTACGATCTAACCCATTGAATCGTGGATTTCCAGAATCTCAGATTCAAGGGTATTATACAGGTATTCTGCTAAATTTTTTCAAACTAATTTTACAGGAACCTGTTGCTCCCAGTCAAATTACTTTCAAAATATTCAGCATGATAATTAACTACTTGTAAAATGTTTTCGCGTTTAGACTTTCGGGGTTACAGAGCCATGTGCTTTCAATCTCCAAACATATTGCAATGCTTTTTTCTAATAAAACAATCATGGAGTGGTATAATCTCTTGTTAAGGAAGTAAGATAGGAAATTTGATTAACCAATGCATTTACCACATCTTCTTATAGTACACGAAGAACTACGTTCCTCATCAAAGCTTTATCTTTATATAAATGCCCTAGATAGAATCTGATATATTTAACAGCTGTCCTCGTCATTATCAGTTATTCCATGATATACCACATTCGGCATTGTAGGCCAAATGTGATTTTATTTTTGCAACATTAGAACTATGTTGTTGAGAATTTTGAAGCTAAGTTGCATTCTAGATGCTTTACCTTTAAGTAGATTCAAAAGATTCTTGTATAGTTAACTTGAACATGAAATAATATATGCTACATCACCTGGACAACAGCAACCTTTTGTCAAATCATATTCCCGCAGCTACTATGTATTCAGTCGACAGAAGATGCATAGGCTTGTTAAATCTGACGTCATAAACACATAATGGAGGAATCCAGTTGTAGCTATGACCCGCCCATCCTTAACTAAGCTCCACCCATACTTATGGTGGCAACATCGCCCAGTCAAATGAGTTTCAAAATATTCAACAGCATGTTTATTCAATAGCAAAGACATACAATTCGTACAACAACGATTAGTTCGTCATCAAGTAAGAAGTTGTGACGAACTTAGCTATCTCATTCATGAAATAATTGATAATGACATAATCCTACACGCCATGCCGTTGAGTATGGCGCCATATGGTTGATAGGTAAACTGAAATCCCCCATTAGCTCCGGTTCACACTTAGCCTCGGTCACGAGGTAAGTTGCACGTTGCTTCAGCTAAAGGCAGATTTGTCAGAATGCTCTGATGTTTACCACAGCGGTGCTGATTCCCTTGCTGACTTAGCCAACAACAACTTTCAGAGACATCTCGCTCAACACAAACACAGTTATCAATCACGTAAGACAATCGTGGTGTCATGAGTTGCTGTGTAATATGCACATGTGGCAAACATTTGGTAAGAAGACATAATTTAGAGAAACGATGTCATCTCCGGTTAGAAATGTTGACTTGAAGACAGCGGTAATACATCACTTATGGCGAGCATGGCATATTGCATATCATAACATAGGTAATACTGACACTTTACTGGTATGATCTGCGGAGGTGTACTAAGTCAAGACAACAATTAACACGCGTTCAAAGAAACAGAAAAGTGGAATATTCACATATGCACAAATTTACAAACGAACAGTCTTGGGATAAATACATTTTATGAATTTTAAGCAGTGATTTTGGTTGTATAAAGCTCATACCTCCATGGACGATTCAACCTTATGACACCCAATCCGGCCAAAAATGGCCTCTGCAGTGGTTTTGTGAAATGCCCATTGTCACACCAAGAGCAGACCGTTTTAGAAAATTTACTACTGGAATAATTAACACGATCATCGAGCCCGTCATTCCAGTGATAAGTTTTAAACAACAATCTTCTTTTGGTTTGCGAATTGACATTTTCTATGATGAAATAACCATTTCTTAAACAATTTGAGGATTATTGGTAATGTATGTATTTTTATTTTATTGACGCACTGGCAACGTGCGGCTTCAATTTCCATGTGCTAACTTAGCCGACAGTCATGCACCCATTAGTTTAATTTGTTGATCACCATCTCCCGGTCGGGGGATCGAACCGCCATTCTGCAACTCCGCATAGCATCAGCAACCAGGCATCTTTCCATTGGACCACCGCGCCAAGACTAAAAAGTCAAGGATTGGCCGACCAGCTTTCACATGTCTGATATACTGACACACTGACGATTCATATGGGACTATCTGTGGATGCACCTGCCACAATTCAATCCTAGGCTTTTTTATACGCCTATTGTACTCTGACTCCAGCACGGCTCTGGCAGTATATGTATTTTTATTTTATTGACGCACTGGCAACGTGCGGCTTCAATTTCCATGTGCTAACTTAGCCGACAGTCATGCACCCATTAGTTTAATTTATTGATCACCATCTCCTGGTCGGGGGATCGAACCGCCATTCTGCAACTCCGCATAGCATCAGCAACCAGGCATCTTTCCACTGGACCACCGCACCAAGACTAAAAGGTCAAGGATTGGCCGACCAGCTTTCACATGTCTGATATACTGACACACTAACGATTCATATGGGACTATCTGTGGATGCACCTGCCACAATTCAATCCTAGGCTTTTACGCCTATTGTACTCTGACTCCAGCACGGCTCTGGCAGTATATGTATTTTTATTTTATTGACGCACTGGCAACAGGCGGCTTCAATTTCCATGTGCTAACTTAGCCGACAGTCATGCACCCATTAGTTTAATTTATTGATCACCATCTCCCGGTCGGGGGATCGAACCGCCATTCTGCAACTCCGCATAGCATCAGCAACCAGGCATCTTTCCACTGGACCACCGCACCAAGACTAAAAAGTCAAGGATTGGCCGACCAGCTTTCACATGTCTGATATACTGACACACTGACGATTCATATGGGACTATCTGTGGATGCACCTGCCACAATTCAATCCTAGTGATTGTGCATAGGTGTTTTCGGTGGCAGGCATCGAGTTTGTCTAGAGCTGCCTTTGGAGCTGCCCAGCCGTTACAGCTATACAGCATCAAGGATGCGCAGGTTGCATTGTATAAACGTAGCCTCTTTATCAAGAGCATCTTTGATCTACGAATCCATAGCTTCCAGAAGGACTGGAAAGCTATGTTCCCCATGACGCAGCATGCAGCAATGTCAGCAGTACTGCAAAGTACTGAGCTCAGGATTTTACTTTTCCTCCATGGTTCGCCGTCACGAAGTGTGTCATCATTTTCTCTAGTGTCATGCTTTGTCGATAGGTATATGTGGGTGAACTCTGTTTTGGATTTATTCATAAAGAGATTATCAATTTTTAGTTTGCTTGTAGCTTTGGGAGAAATTCGTCAAAGGGTTTCTTTTCCTCGTCTATGAATTCCACATCGTTGGCATATTCCATCTCTAGCAGCATGCCCAGTATTGGCACTGGGGGGTTTGGTCTTGTGGAACTTTCCCGTACAGATTTCAATGCAGCAGAAAAGTAGCAGGTGAAAAGCACCAGAGATAGACCATCTCCCTGTGGGGAGCTGATTGATGTCTCAAACTCTACAGACTTCACTGACTTGACTCGTACTCTCAGCTTGGTGTCTGCAAGCAGTAGTCTCACTAGTCGTAGCTCATCTTCACTGCAACTGGCGTGGCGTAGTACGTCTATGATCTTTGAGCGTTTAATTGTGTCGAAGGCTCGTGACATGTTAATGACATTTTGTGGAAGTCCCAGTGTTTGGACATGACTACCGACACAAGCAGCTGCGTCCACATTTGAAGCCACTTTGACATGATCCGGTGAAGTAATCGATCTTGTCTCGGATGCGGCATAGAGTAACATTGGATAGGATTTTCTGTATGTTGTTGAGGAGCACAATGGGCCACAGATTGGCTGAGGGGACCCAGGTGGCTTATTACTGGTAATATGGGTGTTAATATTATTATTTGCCACAGATGATATTGGTCACATGATCATCACGTTATTAGATTGAATCATATGATGATACAGGGTAACAATCATATTTGTTGTCAACAAATTCGTTCCTACCTTTGGAAATAACTATCTTCAGTTAAATTTATTTGAAAACATTGATCAAATTTCGAATTGGTGGATATGCTATTAGGTATTTTGGATTGTCTGCATTAAAATTGTTCTGTAGGATCGAGGAAACCACCCTCCATTTCAATGTACGCCGCATCCAACATATATTTCTTAAAACTCCCTTATTTTGCCGGGTGCTAGAAGACGAGTGGATTTCTGTAGGCGAAATTGTGATGAGAGATATAATATCCAAACAAACCAAACAACCAAACACGTATCATCTTTATATCAAGAGAATAGCTTGTTTCGATTTCAAGAGCTATTAGTGCCTCTAACGACATAGATTGTGAGGATTCTTCATCGTCAGCTCGAAGCCGCTCACGAGAAATGACAAGACTGGCTGCAAGCGACATGTACGTCAATTAAAACAGCCATTCACTAATGGATACCGCCGCCAAACGCGTAAATACTGATTGAATTTTACACTGGTTGTGGCGCTTACCTTTTACTTTTAATACGTTTGCGGCAGATCAGGCAGAGGGGAATTCAGACGACGGATCTCTCCGCTTTTATCTCATTATCCTGACAATTTCTGTTCTGAATTCCTAATGATATATTTCTAGGGCGTTAAAAATGAGAGTATGTAAAATATTTTTAAAAACATTTTCACTGAATGTTATTGTTAGCATAAACAGAAACAACTTTCAGTCAGATTATTTTCTTTATATTCAGAGGAGTTTTATTACAGCGTGTAGTATTTGTCTTTGGCATGATATATACCGACATGAATAAGAGAGGTGCTAGCCTTAAGAAGATAACATGGGAAAATAAATTATGTTATGTTTGACACAAGACCTTAAACATCATACTAATTGTTCTAACTAATGACTAGTTGATAAAAGGCTGATTAAAATATTTACAGTATTTGCCCCACAAAATAATTAATCCAGGCATGTTAATTCCCTGCGTTCATTCGTATCAATTATGACTGTCACCTATCTCTTCAGGGTCCATTTTTTCAAATGCTATTGCTATCCTGATCCACTTTGACATTCACCCACCCATTCCTCGTAAATGGGCCTGTTCTGCTGTTAGTTATTTCGTGCATTTGGTCTTGGTATTCCATCAATTTGTCTAATTCAATAGTACTTCACATTGGTACCGCTTCCGTTTGGCAGGAATCACGCACGCATGCACGCACGTACGCACTCACGCACGCACGCACACACGCACGCACGCACGTACGCACGCACGCACGCACGCACGCACGCACAGTTACTTCAGTAATGTCTTCATTATCTTTCTTGTAGCTTTTGTCTAAAGACTTCTACATGCGCTCAGATATATATATATATATATATATATATATATATATATATATATATATATATATATATATATATATATATATATATATATATATATATATATATATATATATATATATATATATATATATAGAGAGAGAGAGAGAGAGAGAGAGAGAGAGAGGGAGGGAGGGAGGGAGGGAGGGAGGGATGGAGGGAGGGAGGGAGGGAGAGAGAGAGAGAGAGAGAGCGAGAGAGAGAGAGAGAGAGGGGGAGGGGGAGGGAGGGAGGGAGGGAGGGAGAGAGAGAGAGAGTTGCCAGCATCACGTACATTCGCTTCAGCGCTCACTAGTAACTATTTCGACACATAATTACCTGTCTAATGTCAAGAGTGTAATTGAAAAGAGAATTGCGATTGTGGATGAGAAAGATCGCTTGTAAATTATTATTCCGGATGCTCGAATGTGATTGGTTTCTCGACAGTGTCTTTCCACATACCTTGTTTGTTAGCTGAAAACACGGGAAGCTCAAATGTCAAGATATAGTCGCACAGCATTACAATTATCCATATATAGCCTCAGTTAAAAGGAAAATCACTGCACAAATGTGTTCGGAGCATACCGTAATATTAATATCGCTGAATCGAGCGACATGGAGAAATGTATGACAAGACGGTTGATTATTTCTCTTCGTGGACAGGGCCATATTCAAACCCATCGTGCTTGATTTTCGTCTTTCCTGTAATCAGACCCATCTCTCCGGTGGAGAGTTCTCTCATGACCTTTGTTAATAATGGCTTGCAAAGCGCGATCTAGCCTGGTCTAGTCATCATGTGGTCTCCACGTCAACTCCAATCGTAAAATATTCATCTTTGGTTTGCAGATGCACTCCTTGCATTAACACTTTCATGACGAATCCAACTAAAACCGGACTCTGTACTGGTTTTTGGGAATGTTCATTTGCAGGCCAAGTGAAGACTATTTTTGAAAATTTACTACTGGAATGAGTAGCTCGATAACCATTAACAAATTTAGTCATTAAAGGGTTAACTTACATTTTCGTTCGCTAGTGATGATTTTTAAATTCTGTGTGGTGATGCCATCCATGTTCACAATTCAGTTATTGTCATGTAACCAAATCCACCTTTTTCGATTCATTGTCCAGTTCTGACAACCTTTGCTTGACGCTTGATTCATGACTGCAAATAATAGCACCATGATCTTTGGTTTAACATTTAACAGTTTACGAATACGGCCTGATCAAACATTTTTTTCTTGGAATTCACAAAAAATAATATGCTGAGGGGATCTGCTTTCGCGATTATAAGTCAAACAAAAGTTGCCAGGGCCGGACCACGAACTCAATATTAGGGCCTTTTTTGAGATTGGCTACACTATTATTAAAGCAATTACGTCGCCATCTTGGTCAGCTCTCTTCCTCCTTATATCTCCTTCACTTTTAGTTTCTTTTTGTTTTAGCTCCCTCCTTGGAACTGCCCCCTCTCCTACATCCCACCTCTCAATCGAGTCTCCCTCCCTCCCGTCTGTCTGTCTGTCCGTCCATCCGTCCGTCCAATTACATCCGCCAACTCTCCCACCCGCCCACCTTCCTTTCTTTCTTCCTTCCTTCTTTCCAACCCTCCCTCGCTCCTTCCGTTTCCTTCCTCCCTTCTTTCCTTCCTTCCTTCCTTCCTTTCTTTCTTTCTTTCTTTCTTTCTTTCTTTCTTTCTTTTTTTCTTTCTTTCTTTCTCTCCATCATCCCTTCCGCCCGCCACCTGCCATCCCTCCCATCATCTCTCTCTCTCTCTCTCTACCTCCCTCCCTCCCGCCCGCCTCCCCGCCCTCCCCCTTTTTCTCACACTCTCTATCCCTTCCTCCCTCCTCCCCCTCCCCCAATCCAAACTGCCCGCCCACCCAGCTGCTCTCCCTCACTCCCGCCCTGTTTCTCCCTCCCTCCCTCTCTCCCTCCCTCCGTCCTGCTATCCTCTCTCTCTCTCTTTCCCATTAATTACCTCGGCATAATTTTTCTAGATTCGATTCTAATTATGTGTAAACAATAGAGATAGAGAGATAATGTACAAAGATTGTTCTCTATGCCATTTGGACAATTGTAACCCAAAAGTAAATTTTCGCACCTGTCCAAATGATGATGACAATATTTTACTAAATATAAACAAATACCTATTGATAATACGTCAGTGTGAGCATGTAATCATTGCTAACAATGGTGGAGGAAATAATCTGTAAATACATATCCCTCATCCTCCACCCACAACACATTTAGCTAAGTTGAGTATCATACCTTTGACATCGATGACAACGAAGATGGCATTGAAGGCAGCTAAAATTAACAGCCGGAGGATATTAGTTGAAAAAAATAAGACCGCATACGCCTAACCTTTTGTCTAAAACAGAAACAAAATGATAATTTCAAATGATTGAACGTTGCTAAGGAAGAAATTAGGAATGTATACAACACTACATACAGTGAATAGAAAAATGTCTGCCATGTATGCGGTACAGTTCAGAAGTAACATAGAATGTTTCTGAAACAAAATAAAACATACTGTTAAATATTGTGTACATACTTAGATTGAAAAACATTGCTGCCTTAGACAGCAATGTCTTCCAATTCAATTATGTTCAAAATATTCAACAGCAAAGTTCTTATATCGTGCTCAAAAGTGTACAAACGAACATGTTCTGCTTTTGTTTTAGGAAACATCATATGCTAATTCTGGGCTGTACTGCAGTGTCTTTAGTAGCGCTTTTATGACTTTCTCTAAGGCGGTCGCTTTAGACAGATTACATTGTAGCTCAATGCTAAGTATGAGAAATGCAAATGTTAACTATTGTTCCACTGCTCAGACTCGTATATCTTAATGATATATCATGAGATCGGAACAGTTGAATTCTTTGGCAAACAGAAACACTACATAATACACTCTCTTGTTGAAGTAATTTGTTCTGTGGATTAGATGAATGGCAAGATGTCCTGCAATACTACAGTCTTCCTTCTTTGTGTGATTCTATTTCTAGTGCCAAGTGTGTGCAGAGAGACAGAGAGTTGCTCAAATGTTTTAATTTCTAAACAATTGTCTCGGCCATGTTATCTTATAGAGAGTAGGTGTAGCTAATCATATTCTTAATCTCCACGTGCGTGCGTTTGTGCATGCGTACATATGTGCGTGCATGCATGCAGGCATTCGTATATGCATGTACGCATGCATGCATAGATGCATCTTACGTCTAGGGGGTAGGAAAGGAGAGATATAACCTTTCACTAAAGCATCTGACATCATAATCAAAATACTTGTTAGATGACGTCATAGACAAAATGACCTACGTCCGTCAGGAAAGTGGCAAGCGTCCATCACAAACGTGTTTGACTGGTATGTTGTTGATGAATTAAAAAAATTAATAAACATTCTGTTGAATACTTGTGAAACTGATTTAATTGGAAGCTGTTGTTGCCACGGGCAGCAAACAGCCCCAGTCGAAATAGTATTCAGAAGGAATTTTTACGAATGGCACAACACCATAATAGCTCAAACTCATGCCCCGCTGCTGTCAATGTTACTGTTTTTGGCCAAAATTGTTTCTTTATGTACAATATTTAATCTCTTTCCCATAGCAATT
This sequence comes from Chaetoderma sp. LZ-2023a, assembly GCA_034401795.1. NCBI lineage: Eukaryota > Metazoa > Mollusca > Caudofoveata > Chaetodermatida > Chaetodermatidae > Chaetoderma > Chaetoderma sp. LZ-2023a. The sequence goes on from CM067366.1 coordinate 98,830,797, forward strand.
ATATCGGAATCGTGCTGATGTTTCCATTTACAATGACATATCGCTCTCAGTTCAGTATATCACCAGCAGTTATTATCGCTCTGTCTAGATGCCATCACATCCCTCGGGAACCCCGACTTAATACCGCAACCTAATCAAACGGTCTTTTGGAGAAACATAGAATTACTCGCCTAGTCAATCAACACAGGAAAACAGGCAGAAACATAGCCAACCCTGTAAGATCTGGGTGATATTTTGTCTGTATCATTATAGGCGTGACTGTCAGAAGTGCTCATGTAAAGACGGAATGCATTACACGGAGCATTTATGATTAATGTTTTGAATTACCAGACTCAAAGACCTGATCAACAGGCGTTAAATTTGCCCAGCTATAAATCCTATAATGATACATTATTACATAGCGTAACACGGCTACACACAGAATTGCAATGCAGATATGATTCAAGGTTGCTCTTAACCCATAGATCTCTGTTGCGTCGGATTCATAACTATAATTCCTTTAATGTGAAAACGTGTTTTCGTTTTGGTAACAATATTGTTTAGAGATCGAGGGATGTAGTGTGAATTCCAAATTAATTTTTCCGTCTGCCGGTTGCAACCATGCGGCCAAAATAACCAGGTAAATATTATTGACGAAATAAGAAAGTAACCAGTCTCGTTAGAGTTGCGACTCTGATGCAGAGCCGTATTGTTGCTCACCAGGCAATATCTGATAGAGAAGACACAGCCTTGGATCTCGAATTGGTAGACCTGCAAAACATCAGCAAGTCCAGAGACGCTAAAACTGAAACACACTATAGATCAGAGATCGGACTTGTGTATTACCAGTACATTAGTGAGTGGCGCGATAAATAAGAACATGCAGAATAAATTGTAATTAGAACCGCCTTCTGAGTTCAAACCGTCCTTCTTCCCCTGACTCATGTATGCTTAGATAAAAATCATCAAATAGTGTTTAACAGGAACTAAGTATAGATAACCGTGCTGAAACATCTCATAGGAAGGGAACCTAGAAACTGCCACGCATCCAGCTACCTTGGTGATACAAGAGCTCTACTCGCATGTGATTTTAACTCAAAATACGCAAGTAACTGTTAGTAGTGTAACAATGGACCTATCCAATTTTAGCTATGCCCCGCCCACCTCTAGCTAAGCTCCACCCACACTTCGCCGTGTTAGAATTGATCGATCCCCGAATGCCCTGACTATCAATTTCCTGAAAACTATACAAGTAAGCTGTTGCATATTTTCTAACTAACTTTACTGGGTGCTGTTGATGCCTATGGTAGGAACAGCGCCTAGTCAATTTAGCTTCAAAATATTCAACAGAATATTTATTAAATAGGAAAGACATACAATTCGTACAACAACGTGTCTTCAAATATACGCTCGTGACGTACTTATCTACGTCATTCATGATGCAATAATGACACCATTCATCATGATGTCATTCTACACGTCAAGTAATTGATTATGACGTCATATGATGGATGCATAAAGTGGAAAGATGTGACTCAAGCACGAGATGGCATTAATGCAATGTACACATTTATTAAACATTGCTATTCTAATTGTGACACAATCTAAACTGTCCCTCCATTTTTCTGTAGAATACTATTGCGGTACGAGAAACATAGCGCATCTTTCAACTAAAGCAAATTAGCATGTAGAAAGTCACACAAAGTGGGTTTAGATAGAGGCGTAGCAGATTGCACTGACTCACAACTAGTAGGATCAGCGAAGCCTACCTAGAAAGCTGGCGAGCAATGCCTCTCTACAATAGAAAAATATGCAGGCATGTAAATATTTGAAGCAGGGGACTTTGGCAGCATGTCTCTTCGCAAGTCTCCGGATTCACAGGGAAAAATTGTACTCTTAGTACACGTGGTTACTGTACCTTCATTGTCTGGCGTGAAATGCCATAGTAAGGTTCTATAGCTGCGTGCACACCGACCCTTCATAAAACCATGTGTCTGTCAGTTTAGAATTAGCTAAGACGCACTGGGCAGAACCATGTTATTTGCTTAAACAACAACTAAGATGAGCGATAGAATATGTACTAGAGTCGATGATAGGAAGGTCATTAAAAATAGGTTCTCTTTGTGGTGAAATCGGATGTGCATCCTTGAGGGTTAGAAAAGCGTGTGAAACCATAGTGAAAGGAACTTCATACCATTTGGTGACCGAGAACAATGTGACTGGTGAGTGGATGGTCATGGGAGAACGGGAGGGGCTATCCTATTTGTGACTGCATCCTCGCCTTAGTTGCAATATATACATATCAATTGCAATCTGGTAGCTGCAGCTCGCATAATTATCACTCGTTACGCTGTGTGAAGGAATAATGCAAACAGATTGGGCAATCCTCCCCGTGTGTGCTGCTTCGGCTAAGGCAAAGTTTCTATAGACAAGGAAGAGCTCATTCGAACAAAGGAGTATTGAAGGGATGTAAGGATGTCGATGGTGCTCTCCAATTGTATCCACTTATCGCTCACTATTTATTATAGCTCACTATTGCTTGCTTCTCGAGCCATGTTTTCATTGAGCATCTAGAATTGTTTGGTAAATATCGCTTCATGAGCTCATGCTTTATTAACCTCTTTTATGTCAACAGCGCATCAAAGGGCCAAGGATGCAACTCATATCAATTAACCATTTACCACTGAAAATTACAAAAATAGCTTTCTGCCCTCAAGACAACTACAGAGAACGTGTTTGACCAGATTGACCGCCAAAGTGGAAACTGCTAAGAAAATTCGAGGGCTTTTATTAGCGAACGTCTATTTGCAGACCAAGAGAATCGTAGTTTTGAAAATTTATCACTGGAATGACTGGCTAGATTACCGAGCTAGTCATTCCATTTGTAAATTTTCAAAAATACTATTCTCTTGGCCTGCAACTGGACATTCTTAAAACCATTGCAGTGCCAGTTTATTGCTGGCTTTACCACTAAAGGATAAGGTGACACAAGGTGGGCTAATTTATATTTTTCATCCTAACAAGCTCACGCCATTCGTGATCATCAGTGTGCCATATTAGGACGTGTTTATCTCTAATTGTGTATTTGTTTTCTTTCATTCTTTATTCCCAACATGGACGTCATGATTCCAGGTTTAGTTGAGTATGTCTGTGGAATCCAGGCTCTAATTAACAATCACAATTGCGAATGCGACATGCCACGCCCGCATCCATAATGAGTCATCCATCCAAGAATTGTACTGATGGCCGTACCTTAGAGCTGTAGACGATCAGTCATGTGGACAAGCAGTTAGGTGATTCCATGAGAAGGGAATCACCACGACCACCAGAGAGATGGCTAACCAAGGAAAATTGCAGTAAGGATAATCGGGGCCAGCCGTTGATGTCCATCCACTACACTATTTATATATAGTGCAGCAACAGATTTTAATATCATTATTTATCAAATGTATGCCAGTATTTGTTAAACATACTTCAGCAATTAACATTTATTTTGCCATCGATGAGATATGGATTGATAACAAGGGATATAAAAAATCGTACCTGCAATGGCCTGTGGGAGTGCATAATGTGGCGATTCTGTTTGGCAACTGATTCAACTCGCTCACTCTCGGCATATATTATTATGATATATTTTTTAAGCAAATACATTGATATATTGCATTTCTTGTACATAGGATTCAGATACAATCTAACGCATCTTACATAACGAACTTAGGCAACGCCAGCTAGTGGCTAACAAATACACTAGTCGTACAATAATGGACCTTTCACTTTTTAGATATGCCCCACACACCTCTAGCTAAGCTCCACCCACACTTCACCATGTTGGGATTGATCGATCCTCGTTTGTCCTAGCTATCAATTTCCTGAAAACTTATACAGGAAAGTTGTTGAATATCCTGTACCTAATTTGCCTGGCAGCAACAGTGCCCAGTCAAATTAGTTTCAAAATATTCAACAGAATATCTATTAAATAGTGATGACATACAATTCATATAACAACACATAGTCCGTCTTCAAATATGCGTCCATGGCACACTTATCTACGTCATTCATGACGTCATTCATTACGTCATTCATTTTGATGTCATTCTATACGTCACGTAGTTGATTATGACGTCATATCATGGGTAGATACTCTGAAAAGGTGAATTAAGAGAAATATTACAATTTGAAGTAATATATGGAGATTCTGTAATGCAGATTGTCTTTTAAAAAACCCCATGCTTGGATACGCATAACATGTAAACCCAACACTATGGCTATATATAGAATTGTGTCTGCATGTCATGAACAGTATCTTATTATTAATTGAATGCCATTGATGTGCATTGCAAATACATGTCATACGTTTTCAATCCAGAATACCCGACATGGCATAGGGTTCTACATATTGAAGATTTTGGATCTCCGTTTTCTACTTAAGATTACTTCCGAGGGTCCCACTTCGCTATCGGTAAGATTATGATGTGACGGTTGCTGCGACAACCTCTTGCCGATGGTGGAGAAGGATACAAGACAGTCTGGCTCGCCTCGTCAAGAAGATGGTGATGACGATATTTATTAGAAGACTGCTGGGCCTATTCTGACTAAAGAAGATCGGGTATGGATCGGATGTTGCTTCCGAATCACTGATCAGATTCCTAAATGCTAACTGCTAACTCAAAGAGTAAATCTAACTATTGTCTCACATATACGTAAGATGATATGTTTTGTTAAGCTAACTGTACAGAAGTTTTTACAAAATGGTTTAGACTTAGAGCAAAATCGCTCAGATAACAGACTAGTACCTTACTGGTACAAAATAAGTACGTTCTACCGCTACTTTATTTCTACGCTACTTAACTGAACATCAACGAGATGTTCAGTGAATCGAGATGGTGGATTGATTAACATTCTATATCTGAATGTGTATATTTTATAGACCTCATAATCTCTGATTCTGAGGTTCTATACATATCTAAATATTCAGATTATACCCGAATCTGTTCCGATGATTCTTCTAGGTATGTTATAAGCACAGCTTGATTGGCCCGGACAACCAGTCCACCAATCAACTTCTGCTTATTCCTTCCTAGAAGTTCCTACCTAATAAATGTTGGTCGTTCTGACCAATCAGCGATCCCTGCATTTCAATGTTAACTACAAAATCTGTTCTATATCATTCTTTGCTACAGAGTTTGATCGACGCTCATTGATTATGACGTAATCCTGACCAATCAAACTCCGTGCTATTCTTCTATGGAGATGCTGCCTCGCATAGACAAAGTGGTGGAAACTGGTTCTGATTTGATGCGATCTGTCAGCTAACTAACAACATTACGGAATGTGTTGTTGTTGCATGCCATTGTATGAGTGACATATAGTTGATATACAAATTTCGATTATGCTATTAATTCCTACAGGACGCTACAATGTCCGTGTCCTGTCCATTGCCTATCGATGGATAAGCCTGCATGATGCTAGAGTTAATAGGCACATGAGCTGTATGATCTCATTGCCAGCTGGTGTTGTTCTATTCTCGTATGAGAACCTAGAATGCTTAACGTCATCAACTAAGTCCGTTTGTCACATTCAATTCCACTGATTATTATACATTGATTATTTTCTAAACTATCATTCCAAGCGACTGCTGAATATTATAAACGTGTGTGCCGACTGAACAACAACAACTTTCATCCAAACTATTTCCAAATACACATCAAATCAGAACCGTGGGTACTATTCTAATCAATTCGGCTATTTCAATTTTGATGATAAAACTTTATCTAATAAGTTCGAATGTGCCATATCTGCACATCATCCATTTATCAGAAACCGAATATCATCAGCACTGGCTGATGTAATAATAAGTTAAATATTAAAAGTATAAAGTCAACCGGTCCATTAGCTCACCTGGTATTTTCAAATCATAAATTTCTCTTGGGACTTACTCGAAAATATAAGACATCCGGCGGGGTCATGACTCCCACAAGACAATCCCATATCTACAATATGTGCAAGTCCTCGTGACGTTATATTATAACATCATTTTGAGGAAATTGAAGTTTTTCATTCCCACATTGCTAAAATGGTGTGGTTTAAGTTTTCTCAATCTCCAACGATGTAGCAAGACTTCTTTCTCTCGAAAAACAATCATGACACAGCACCATCTCATGTTAAGGAAAAAAGATAGGAAATTTGAATAACCGATGCATTTACCATGTCTCAGCAAAATATAATCTTAGTAATCTTATAGTGCATGAAGAACAACCTTCATCAGCAAAGTTTTGTTGCTTATGCAAATGCCCTAGATAGAATCTATATGTATGTAGCAAGGGTCCCCAGCATTATCAGTTATTCCAAGATATATCCCTTCTTCACTACAGCCCAGGTAAGACAAATTTATGCAATATTAGAACTATGCTGTTGAATATTTTGAAGATAAATTGCTTCCCAGAAGCTTTCCATCAAATTAGTTTCAAAGGTTTCTTGAATGGCTAACTTGAAATTGAGAGAGTTGTGACATCAGTAGGACACCAACAACAACCTTTTTATCAAATCCCATTCTCTCAGTATGTGCTCAGTGTAACATAAATGCATACACAAGTGTAATGGACTGGGAAGGATAGCATTTTGCTTTGATTCTATCATAATTGTGTGTCTATAACATTATAGTGTGTTGTTATTATTTTCTTCACACTGACCCATTCCAGTTTTAGCTATGCCCTGCCCATCCCTAGCTAAGCTCCATCCATGCTTTACCCGTGTTGGGATCGATCCCTGAACTATCAACTTCCAGAAAACTATGCTGGTAAGCTGCTGAATATTTTGAAACTAATTTGACTGGGTGCTGTTGCTGCCTATGGCAGCAACAGCGCCCTGTCAAATTAGTCTCAAAATATTCACGATAATATTTATTAAATAGTAAAGACATATACTATTCTTACCACGTGTCAGACTATTAAGCGTTTAAGATGGACTAAATCGAGTCATTCATGCTGTAATTGATTCTGATGTCATTCTACACGTCTCGTAGTTGATTATGACGTCAGATAATGGATGAATAAACTGGAAGTTCAATTGCTGAACACTTTAACAATTACCGACCAGATATGCCAAATTCTGTATGATGCAAAGAATGTTTTTAAAGATTCTGAAGCTAATTTTACTCGGAGTTGTTGCGAGGTTCCAGTCAGCTTGGTTTCAAGATATTGACCAGATTTGGTGTATATGACATTTGAAACTGAGACACTGTCATTTCAAGAGGCAAATGGTTACCAAACAAGTGGTCTGAGAAGTACATCATATCATCACAAGACCATTATACCAATCAGCTTTCTGGAATTTTCAAATGTGCTCGTACCCTAGTGTTCGTACTGTAGATAATCCCTAATGTGGTTTAGAATTATCTACCACAAAGGTACTAACTAACCAATTTACTATTCCATTGTTTGCATCCAAATGTCTATTACGATTCATTGCTGAAATTGAAATACAATAACGCCTGTTCTGTCTATTTATGTATGTCATGATAAAAGGAAGAAAATTATCAATGTTCAGATAAAGGAATTATCTCTGGTTAACACTCGGTCTAGGTGACGGGGTGGGGGGGGGAGCTGTATGTTGCTTCATATAAATGCAGATTTTGTCAAGATGTGCTGATGTTTAAAGCAGTGATGCTGACCCCTTTACTGTCTTAGACAGCAAGAGCTTTCAGAGACATCTTGCTCACCAGAAAAACAGTTATCAATCACGTGAGAACGCCTTGGTGCTAAACGTTGGTTGTTAATATGCATGTCTGCCAAACTTTCTGGTAAGAGGATATAATTTAGAGAAACGGCGAGAGCTCTGTCTATCTGGTTAGAAATGTTGACCCGAGGACAATGTCAGTGGCAATACATCAGTTCTTGTTCGCACACTATAATGTGTACTGGCCTTTGCTGCCTGAATATGTGGAAGGATACTAAGTCAAGACAACCATTCAAAAGAAACAAAAGTGGAATATACGCATCAGCAAATATTTAACAAACGGGTATGGAAATTTGCAAAAGATATTTTATAGTTTTTACACAGTAATTCTGATCGAAAAAGAGCACCTCTCATCCTGGGGGATTGAACCTTATCACACTCAACGCGACCATAATAGCTTCTGGTGTTGTCTTGAGATATGTCTTTTTGCAGTGCAAGAGAAGACTATTTTTCCAAATTTATCACTAGAATGTGGGGCTTGATAATCGAGCCCGTCATTTCGGTAGAAACTTTCAACAATAGTCTTATCCTGGTCTACAAATGGACATGTTCCATGATGAAATGTCAATTATTTTAGCTTGAGGGGTAAATGGGTAATGGTAATATCGGTGTTTATATTGTCGTCCGCCATCAGTGATAAGGTTTGCGTCATAATCACGTGAACAGTTTGAACCTTACAGTGATACAGTATTCTATAATGCATAATCATAATACTTTCACAATAAATACATAAGACATCTTTCAGACCTTTGACAACAAGCATATTCCGTCAAATTGTTTTGAGAATAGTGAAAATGTTTCGAATTGGCTGAAAAAATATTGCATATTTGAGAATTTTGGAATTAAAAAATTGTCCTGTGGGCTTAGAGAAACCATCATTCACTTTAATATTTCTTATAATTCCCGTATATTGCCGGGGTGCTAAACACGAGTGGATTGCTGTGGGCGAAATGGCGAAGAGATCAAAAATATCCAAACAAACCAAACAACCAAACACGTATCATCTTCATATCAAGAGAATAGCTTGTTTGGATTTCAAGAGCTATTAGTGCCTCTAACGACATAGATTGTGAGGATTCTTCATCGTCAACTCGAAGCCGCTCACGAGAAATGACAAGACTGGCTGCAAGCGACATGTACGTCAATTAAAACAGCCATTCACTAATGGATACCGCCGCCAAACGCGTAAATACTGATTGAATTTTACACTGGTTGTGGCGTTCAGCTTTTACCTTTAATACGTTTGCGGCAGATCAGGCAGAGGGGAATTCAGACGACGGATCTCTCTGCTTTTATCTCATTATCTTGACAATTTCTGTTCTGAATTCCCAGTGATATATTTCCAGGGCGTTAACAAAGAGAGCATGTAAAATATTTTAAAAACAATTTGACTAAAGGTTATTGTTATCAATATCAAACACAACTTTGCGTCAAATCAATTTCAATATATTGAGAGAAGTTTTAATACAGCGTGTAGTATTTGTCGTCTGTGGTGTGATATTTACTGATATGGATTAGACAGATGCTAGCCTTAAATGACAACGTAAAATAAAATATGTTATGTTTGACACAAGACCTTAAACTTCTCTGTTTATTGATGACATCACACGAATTGTTTTAGCTAATGACTGGTTGATAAGGCTGACTAAAATAATTACAGTATTTGTGCATAAAATAATCAATCCATGTGTGTTATGGCAGCAACAGTGTGCAGTCAAATTAATTTCAAAATATTCAACAGAATATTTACGCAATATTAAAGACATACGATTCTTTCGCCTGCTGGCCTATTTAATGTTCATGATGGACCTAGATATGCCAATCATTATGCATTTTTAATGTGACGTCAGGCGACATGTGACATAATTGGTTCTGACGTTATATACTTGAGTGCCAGATCGGCTCCGTCACTGTATTAAATCCAGCATAAATGGCACCTCTCCATTTAACACGTGTTCATTCTTTTTCAAATACTATTGCTAACCTGATCCACTTTGTCATTCATCCACTCATGTTTCCTGATGCCAGTTAGTACATACATTCGTTCTAGTGTTAGTGAGTTCGTACATTTGGTCTTAGTATCCAGCCCATTTGTCCATTTCATCTGCGCTGATTTATCATTCAACCACCTGGCAACACTGTTTCGAGATTGACGTTTCTCATTTCACAATTAATTTACACTCAAGTTAGGCTATGATTGTGAAGGCACGAATAGAAAACATGTCGCATTGGCTAATGGTTCTGAACCAATATCATGTCGACGTGCAATACTGGAACAGTGACATTAAGAGAAATCGTAGAGGCATTGAGACAGCTGAAGAATGAGAAGACCTATCACCAATACACTCACGCCAGAAATCAACATGCCTATTGAGATGGAATTCCCACTCCTGCAGAAATATAGACAGAAGTTAAGTTACCATCGATAACATACTATCTCGTTATGCGCTCCAAAAAAGACATTGACAAATGTAGAAATTCATTATTCTATAATCCATAACATGTAATGTCTTCATATCCGTCATGCTGAAACGATGAAGGATGCACTCGACCAAAGGTTACAACAAGAACCGACAGCATTCAGGAAGGAAAGGTCATGTACCGACCACATTGTGGAGCAAAGTCAAACCATTGAAGTAAATATCTCTCTGGAATGGCAGTTATTTCTCTACCTAAATGTTGTTGGCCATTGGCAATGTTGACAATGTGGACAGAAAGGTCATGAGAGATTTCTTCCAGCACAATGGCATGCCGCTGTTCTAAGGCATCCCAGTCCAGTAGATATACAAAATGTAACATGAAATGAAATTACAGAAGAGGAAGGAATGGCATCCGATTGTCATTCATGACAACTTGTCCATTACTAAAAAGACAGACTCACTGTGGTGAATAGTGAATGCTGCAGCGTCATTGGTTCTCTTAGACAGCAGCTCAGAACCAATAATAAATTCTATATCGATATGATAGTTTGTCATTATCACGCATACGAATATTTAACAGCATACTTGTGCATCAATGGACCTCTCAGTTTTTAGCCATGCCCCCCCCCCATCTCTCGTTAATCTTCACTCACACCTAGGTCGTGTTGGGATCGATCGATCTCTGAACTCCCTGACTATCAATTTCCAGAAAACTATACAGGTAAGCTATTGAGTATTTTGGAACTAATTCTACTGGGCGCTATTGTTGCATGTTTATTAATTGGTAGAGACATACAATTCGTACAACGCGTCGGACTATTAAGAGTTAAAGACGGGCCAAATATTGATTATGACGTCATCCTACACGCCGATTAGCTGATTATGACGTCACATGACACCAGATGATAGATGGATACTCTGGAAAGGTGAATTGATTGGTAGTAAATGTTCAGTCATGGAATCTTATATATTTGTGCTAGTTAACCGCCTTTAAGGAGATCTATATCCAAGGAGATCTGCACAGAATTACCATCGTTATTCAAATATTATTTCCAACCGGTACTTCGCCAATGGAAATATATATTCAGCGAGAAATATCATTGTAGATGGGGAGAATCAGTGGATGATATGATGATTACTGGAACAACCGAGGGGAGAGATTTAACAAGCCACCCAAAACAGTGTGCGATTGAGAAGTGGCGCGGAAACACTATACTTCACTCCGAGCTTGCAGGCTTCGGTAAGTCAAGTTATCACACTAATCAGGGTCAATATAATCACATTTGGAGCAAAACTATCAGTTTTGAGTTTAATGGAAATGATCTTCCCTGTATCAGTCTTCAGTTCGGCAGAGAATACATAGATGTAAAATGGAGGAATTTAATTTTAGCCATACCCTGGCCATCTCTAGCTAAGCTCCACCAACAGTTCACACGTGTTGCGATCGAGCGATCTCTGAACTCCATGACTATCATTTTTCAGAAAACTATATAGGCAATCTGTTGAATGTTTTGAAATTAATTTGACTGGGTGCTGTTGCTGCCTATGGAAGCAACAGCGCCGGTCAAATTAGTTTCAAACTATTCAACATCATGTTTATTAAATAGTATGTATGTATGTATGTACGTACGTACGTACGTACGTGCGTGCGTGCGTGCGTGCGTACGCACGTGCGTGCGTGCGTGCGTGCGTGCGCGCGTGCGTGCGTGCGTGCGTGAATGCGTGCGTGCGTGAGTGCGTGAGTGCGTGAGTGCGTGAGTGCGTGCGTGCGTGCGTGCGTGCGTGCGTGCGTGCGTGCGTGCGTATGTATGTATGTATGTATGTATGTATGTATGTATGAATACTGCATTCTGTGGCTGTAGTAGTAGACACTCCTACAGCTGCAATCAGTCATTCTTCGCTTTTGCCCACTGTTTCTTATCCTCAGCCGAAATCCTTAGCTTCCTCAGGTCCATTCTTGACTTGAGTGTACCGAGTCCTGCTTTCTTGAAGTCACCTCGTTGCACGCTTAGCAGATTTATGCAATGGCGTCCTCTCCCGGATTTGTATTTGCTGGCTCCGAGTAGATTATTAAAGAGTAGTCTATTAAATAGTAAAGACTTACAATTCGCACAACAACGCTTAGTTCGTCATTAATAAAGCGTTCCTCGTGAATTTATCTACTCATTCATTACGTCATCCTACACGTCACGCAGTTCATTATGTGATCATATGATTGAAGGATAAACTGGAAATGTCCATTATTTGCCATCTTGATTTCTCTTGTTCTGTCTAACGACTTTTACATGCGCTCAGAAAGAAGCTGCCAGTATCCCGTTTCATTCCCGTCAGTGCACGTGCGTAACCATGTTGACACATATATTTACCTGTCTAATGGCGAAAGTGTAATTGAAAAGAGAATTGCGATTGAGGATGAGAAAAATTGCGCGGGAATTATTAGTCTGGATGCTCGAATGTGATTGACTTCTCAGTGTTGTGTTTCTACGTTGTTATATGAAACCATAAACAGCCCAAGTGTCACAACATTCTCACATCATTGCTATTATCCGTATATGGCTTTAATTAAAAGCCAAATCACAACACAAATGAGGTGCGGGCACAAGATAATATCTATGAAATAGATAGAGGTAAAGAAATATAAGACAACACACATGATCATCTTTCGTCGTGGACAGATCCATATTCAAACCATCATATTTGATTTTCGTCTTTCCGATAAGCAGGTCTTGGTTGAGAGACCTCTCACGACTTTTGATTATAGTGAGTTTCAAAGCGAACTCGAGCGAAGCCAGTCGTTACATCGTCTTCATGCCAACGCCAATTATAAAATATTAATTCTTGGTTTGCAGATGGACTGACTTGCATTATTACATTTTCCTTTGCTGGTGTGGATTTTGAAAATGATATTACTGAATGATGTTGGTTATCTCCTACAGTATCATGTCCATACAGATGTTCCAGAAACCAAAAATTAGCTTCAGCAAGTTAAGAGTTAATTCCCGCCACCACGTCGTACTTCTGTCTCAGAATTCTAAACACAAAACAAAATCATTGACTTTCTATTAGCTGAAGCTATCGTTAATGATGTCTCTGTTGCCGTCGATGTTAAGGGTTTGACAGAAATCTTAGTGCAATGACATGTGGGTGGAGTAATCAGTATGATAAACTGGTCATTGCGGATCTCTTCCTGCACCATTAATCACTTCTTCTCACCGATTATATGTTAAGAGTCAAATATCATCAATAGAGAGTGGCTTCTGTGTGGTGATGCCATCCATGTTCACAATTCATTTTTCAAAACAATTTCGTCTTCAACTTGGGGCAAAATTCAACTCTCCCTCCCTCCCTCCCTTCCTCCCTCCCTCCCTCCCTCCGTCTCTCGCTCTCGCTCTCTCATCTCTCTCTCTCTCTCTCTCTCTCTCTTTCTCTCTCTCTCTCTCTCTCTCTCTCTCTCTCTCTCTCTCTTTCTTTATCTCTCAATCTCCCCTCCCCCTCTCTCTCGCTCTCTCTCTCGCTCTCTCTCTCTCTCTCTCTCTCTCTCTCTCTCTCTCTCTCTCTCTCTCTCTCTCTCTCTCTCTATCTCTCTCTCTCTCCCTGTCTCTCTCTCTCTCCATCTCTCTCTCTCCCTCTCTCTGTCTCTCTCCCTCTCCCCCCCCCCCCTCTCTCTCCCCCCTCCCTCCAACGCCACCTCGCTAGCCCTCTCTCTCTCTCTCTCTCTCTCTCTCTCTCTCTCTTGCTCGCTCGCTCTACCCCCTCCCTCCAACGCCACCTTCCCCCCCCCCTCTGTCTATCTCTCGCTCTACCCCCTCCCTCCAACACCACCTACCCCACTCTCTCTCTCTCTCTCTCGTTCTCTCTCTCTTTCTTTATCTCTCAATCTCCCCTCTCTCTTTCTTTATCTCTCAATCTCCCCCCCCCTCTCTCTCTCTCTCTCTCTCTCTCTCTCTCAGCGAATCGAATCCTTCAACAATAAGGTTAGAACAGGATCTACGTCATCACTTAACATGCATATCCAGGACATGAACACGTGCACACACAAATTATGGTTATGATTTATATTTCCTAATCTGTCTTTAGTTGCCACGAATTCAAAGTGGGCGGAGCTTATTTATAAATGGCATGGGCACAGCTAGAAATGGATACTTCTATTGCGATTGCGGAGGAGAAACAAAGCTCACGCAGAAATTATCTGGATGCTCAGGTGTAATTGAGTTCCTGGTGTCAGCACAGCCAGTTACTCTGCACACTGCTTGTCATGTGGAAACGCAGACAGCTCAAGTGTCACGATACATTCTCACATCATTACTGTTATCCTGCAATAGCTTCAATTAAAACCAAAATCACATCACAGCACCAATGTGTTCCTGGAAGATGATAATAGCGGTGAAGAAATGCTTGACAACACACATGATGATCTCTGACCACCTTTGGAAAAGTGGTTTTCCAAACCGGTCATTGGCTTCATGTCAATGCTAATTATAAAAGGTAGTTGAAGGCATAGACCCAATTGCCATGTTCTCCGGGTAACACCAATCAGCATCGCCATTCACAATATATATTAACAATTTATCACTCCAGCTGATCAAAAAAACGGCTTCTGATTTTGTCTTCACCATTGTCCATTGGCAGACTAGGCTGGTCAATATATGGTTTGATACCAATGAAATTGCTCCAACAGGTTTTTCAATGTTTTATGGTAGGCTTTGGTGTACTATTTAAGAACATACTAAATAAAAGTCTACTACAATCTAACCATCGCAATCTAACCATCGCAACGTTATTATTTTCAAGATGATTTCCAAGATGGCCGACAAAACCATAAAATGTCAATCAGTCGTTAACTATTCATACCAGACTGGCGATTTTGGTATATACATATAGATTAAGTGCAGGTAGAATGCCATGATATTATTAGATATTTGCGAGATACAACATGGCGTCCATGAGCCCAAAGCAATACATCGTTAACTATTCCTACTAGACTGTGGATTTCAGCCTCTACACCCAGGTTATTGGAGCCTAGCAACACATTAATACCGGGTAGAATGTTTTGGGGCCATTAGATATTTGAGAAAATCCAACATGACGTCCAAGATGGCCTCCAAACCTCTAAAATGGCCATAAGTTGTTAACTATTCACACTAGACTGTGGATTTTGGTGTCTACCCAAGGTTATTGGATCATATCAACACATTAATATCAGGTTGAATGCCGTGAGGTTATTAGATATTCGATAAAATCTAATGTGGCGTCCAAGATAGCCCCCAGTGATCACTGTCAAACTCTTCTTCTATTGTTCGGATTGTCAAAAGATTCAGTTTGACATGTTTCACAGGTAGCCAGTGGTTCTGGACCGCGGCAACGAGGTGTTTTGCAACCTTTTCAGCAATTGCAGTGGATCATCCGTAGAAGTTTTTCAGGAGGTGCATTCATGTTTTACATAGCTTGTACCAACTGATTTCCCTCGCACGTCTACCCACAATTCAAGGCATCCGTGTCTTTCTCTCCTAATCCACACCATAATCTGGTAGGAATCGCTTAGTCAGTGGAATCTAGTGGCAGAAACAGTAGGAGGAAGACGTTCAGGTGATGCAAATGATTTAGTTGAAACCACTTTCTTACTGAAGATACTATAGCGCAAGGATGGAAGTGGGTCATTGCACTTTACACCAAACATGACAGCCATCACTTGCCTGCCAAGGTCCGTAATCATGGTTTGGAATAATGGACTGTACGATTGAATCACCTTTCATTAGTTTCGGAAAATCTAATCTTTTACTAATGCAAAAAATCATGGAGGTGGTATCACACCCTTTAAATGCATTACTGAATAGTAACTGACCACATACATCTTTACCAAGAATGCGCTTCAGATTGTTGATGGTATATACTTTGATCTTTTTTGATTGATTATCTGAACAGAGATAAATGTACTGTATATGCAGTAAGGAAGAAGGATAAGAAGGTCTGTATTTCCCCCAATCAAAGGTGTGGAGCACACACGCAACCAATCGCCTGCCGTGCTCACAATGTCAACATCTGCGGCCCCTTGTGCGTTGGTAATATGGCACCTCCTTTTCCTAGGTTCCGCACTGATGAGATTAACCATTTCTTCTTTGTTTTTTCTCGAGACAAAATGGACCTTTATCTTCTCTACAATGTGCAGTTCTGAGATATTTCGCCTAGGAATCTTATAGGTTGTCTGTCGTCGTGGTGTCAATGTCGCTATAATCCACATCCCATGAAAAATCCGTTTACCACTTATTGTGAGAATATCATGGCCAACATTATTCACAGTAAAAGACGGAGTCATGTCCAACAAACCAATGTAAGCAGCCTACATGCCTGGAGAAGCAAAACCTGCAGCATTCCTTTCAAATCGCTGAATTTCCTTCTACGAGGAACACACTCCCATCACATGAAGTGTGACTATGAAGAATTTAGTACGATACAAATGATGTGTTTGAACAGCAAGACGAGCTTGTAATGGAGCCAGAACTATATGTGGCCGAACTGCTTTAATTCACCTATTCAGATTATACACCTATCACATGACGTCATAATCAAATACGTGACATGTAGAATGACATCATAATAACGACGTCATGAATGACGTGGATAAGTACGTCACGAACGCATATTTGAAGACGCACTATGCGCTGTTGTACGAATTGTATGTCTTTACTATTTAATAAATATTCTGTTGAATATTTTGAAACTAATTTGACTGGGCGCTGTTGCTGCCATATAAAGCGCACGGTCAAATTAGTTTCAAAATGTTCAACAGCTTACTTGTACAGTTTTTAGGAAATTGATAGTTAAGGCAATCAGGGATCGATCAACCCCAACGGCGAAGTGTGGGTGGAGCTTAGCTAAAACTGGAAAGGTCCATTATATCATAACATATACGTATAACCTTTCGTCTAGTATCAGCACCTACAAACATGATATTCAATGTTGTGCGCAGTGTGTCAGGAATGAATGGCAAAGTGGAATCTCGCTCAAGTGTCTGGCCATTTTGGGACTAATTGGTAATGGATGGAACATTAGAATCAGTGTAACATTAGTCAGCCTCGCAGCAGTTTCAATGATTGTCTTTTTCGTGATTCTTCATCACCACCATGGCTTGTTTGTTTACAGCAATACTTCAGTATGTTCGATGCTTTTTCCCTCATTGTCACAATATCATCAAGGCCTTCTTCTGCGCAATGGATAAAGTTTCCATACCGTTCGTGCAACTGGCGCTTACCCTATACCCACGGAGAAGACAATAAGTTTTGCTATCAAAAGCACCTATATACGCTCTGGAACTTCTCACAACTGCTACGGAGGGTCGACTTTTCTTTACAAGCTGATTTGAAATATATTTTGTGTTTATATACTGCTTACGACAGTTCTGATGCACTTTATTACCAGCTGCCACAACGACAACATCACCTCTTTGAATACTTGCTGCATTGATCCCATCAGTTCCTTTTTGACGAATTTCAACTACATCACTGATATTTGTAATTTTTGTCTTGAAGATGTACTCATTGTCAGACCAGAAAGAGACAGAATATGGGGCACATACCCTAACTTGTTTTATCCTCCAAAAAAAAGGAATAATGGAGCAAGGAATTTGGTCAACAGAATAACACAAACAATTACAATTCAAAAATTGACATCGGTGCAGACGACACGCGAACAATTTACTTTCTTTTATTTATTCTAAAATTCTAAAATTATCCCGGGCTATATGTTATGTTATATAAACAATGTCCGTTGATATGTCATTGGGTTCAGTATTTCTGCGCCCTGCCAATTTTTGCTAATATATTGAACATGTGAAAATAAAGATAACATAAAATTCCTAATCTATGGTTAACACGTGTCTAAAATCTAAAACTGTTCAGGCACATACGTTTATGGTACTCGCATTCAGAAATGTCTGTTTGCAGGCCTTCCAGAAATTGGTTAAATTTAATTAATTAAGTTTACCAAAGGATTCATTTTTAAAACTGATTGAATGACACATGAATATGGTTTCAATAGACAGATTAATCACGATCAACCAACACAGCCTTCCTTGCTGGCTAAAATGTCTCTATGTCTCCTTCCACAATAAGGTATGAAAGGTTAATAACTTGTGGCAATTATTAAGTTTATAACGGCTATCTTTCAAATATCTCATAACCCCGTGATATTTTACTTGGTTATATTGTGTTGCTAGGTTCCAATAACCTAGGGGTAGACAACAAAATTCATTATGAATAGTTAATTACCTATGTCCATTTTAGGGGAGTGGCGGCCGTCTTAGACGCTTTGTTGGATTTCCCAAATATTTAATAATCGCATGCCATTCTATTTGGTCTTAGCGTGTCGTTAAGCTCCATGAACCTGGGGGGTAGACACCAAATTCGCCAGTCTACTATGAACAGTTAACAACATATTGACAGTGTATGGTTTTGGCGGCCATCTTGAAACTTATGCCTTTCAGATTTTGGTAGCCTTTTAGTATGTTCTTTGGTACACTAAAACACATATAATAAAACGTAAACACATATAATAAAACGTAAACACATATAATAAAACGTAAACACATATAATAAAACGTAAACACATATAATAAAACGTAAACACATATAATAAAACGTAAACACATATAATAAAACGTAAACACATATAATAAAACGTAAACACATATAATAAAACGTAAACACATATAATAAAACGTAAACACATATAATAAAACGTAAACACATATAATAAAACGTAAACACATATAATAAAACGTAAACACATATAATAAAACGTAAACACATATAATAAAACGTAAACACATATAATAAAACGTTGAAAACCCTTTTGGAGCAACTTGGTGGGTTTTTTCAAATATTAACGTTAGTATTTCATATCCATATCTCACGTGTAATCAATCTTATATAACACAATGGTTTTGAAACGATGTAATTCTTCCTGTGACTAAAATGAAAGCAGGAATCATTTGTCAATAATGTCTATCATGTATTCCAAGCTCGTCCTGTTAATCAAAAACGGCGTGTTGCTACCATTCCAGGTTGATGTTGATACCATTCCTGCTTGATGTTATTTTGACGTATGGCACAATGTGCTTGTAGTTCAATTTCATACCCCATTGCTGTTAATGTTACTGTTTTCTACCCAAATTGTTTCTTCATGTGAAATATGCAATCGCTGTCCGGTAACCATTATATCGGAATCTCGGTGATGTGTCTGTTGGCAATGACATATCTCTCTCAGTTCAAGCTATCACTAACAGTTATTACCTCTCTGTCTAGTTTCCCGTGGCCATCACATCCCTCGGGAACACCGACTTAATACAGCAACGTAATCACATGACTTTTTAATAGAAACATAAAAATTAATTGCCTAGTCAATCATTAGAAGACAGGCAGAAACATATCGAACCCTTTAATATCTGGATGATATTTTGTCTGTCTTGTTATCGACATCGCTGTCAGAAGTGCTCATGTGAAGACGGAGACCATTACGAAGAGTATTTGTGATTAATGTTTCTGAATTAACTAACAGACTCAAAGACGCGAACAACAGGCGTTAAATTTTCTCCGTCAAAATGAGACGCGAACCGTTGTCTTATGATCTATTGTAACACGATTACACGCAAAATAATAATGCTGTTTGGATTCATGCTTCATATTGAGGGATCCATTTCCAGCTATGCCCCGCCCATTTCTAGCTAAGCTCCACCCACTTCGAACGCACATTTGAATCGATTGTAACATTTTGAACCTGAATTTTCATAATCTCAATTTGTCAGTGACATTCACCAGGCAAATTAATTGCACAATATCCAACACAAGGTTTATTAAATTGTAAATTCAGCAAACAAATACCAGTCAGGCACTTTCGTGACGGATCAGTTTGTGACTGACCTACGCCATTTTGATTTTGACGTCAACTAACAAGTGGCGTAGTTTGATCCCGACATCAGATAATTCACCTTTCCAGAGTATCCATCCATCATCTGACCTCGTATGACGTCATAATCAGCTCAGCGCGTGTCTGATGACGTCACAATCATTACGTCACAAAGGGTTTCATATAGACCGTCATCAAGTCTCAAAAAGTCCGACACGTTGTACGAATTGTATGTCTTTGTAATTCTTTGCTTTTTAATAAACATGCTGTTGAATATTTTGAAACTAAGTTGACTGGGCGCTTAGGCAGCAACAGCACCCAGTCAAATTAGTTTCAAAATATTCAACAGCTTACCTGTGTAGTTTTTTGGAAATTGATAGTCAGGGAGTTCAGGGATCGATCGATCCCAACACGAGCGAGGTGTGGGTGGAGCTTAGCTAGAGATGGGCGGGGCATAGTTAAAACCAGAAAGGTCTATTTGAGTGACAAATCAGATCGTACAACAGCAGCTTTCAGCAACATTCTTTCCAAAGTGTCTATCACCCTTTGTATTGCATCTTCTGTTGCAATCAAACTGATTTTGACATTACTATGGTACGATATAATACCGGTGGTGTATGGAAGTTAAAATGGAAACACTCGACTACCAGATGTGTTGCTTAACTGTCTGTAGCATGATTCGGAAGGTAGACAGATGCACACTCATTTCCATACAACATTCCAAGTGAAAAGATTACATTCCTCTTCATAGTGAGCACAAATGTAATGCACGCGCACACACACACATGTACGCACTCACGCACGCAAATACGCACGCACGCGCATACACACACGCACACACACGCGCGCTCGCGCAGACACATGCACACGCACACACATGCGAGCTCGCATACGTACGCCAGCCCGCCCGCCCGCCCGCACGCACGCACACACGCACACGCACACGCACACGCACACACCTACACACACGCGCACGCACGATCGTACACGCGTGCACACACGCGCGCACATAGACACACGCACGCGTGAACACACACGCAACCACACACGCACGCATGCGCCCACGCACCGACGCGCACACATGCGCGCACACGTGGTGATTAAGAATATGATTGGCTAATCCTACTGTCTCCAAGGTAACATAGTCTAGACAATGGTAGAGACATTACAACATATGATGGACTCTGTGCACACTCGTCACTGGAAAAAGCTTCACGCAAAGAAGGAAGAATTCAGTATTGCTAGATATCTAGACATCAAAGCCATGGAATAAATTACTCCAAATAACAGAACGCAGGATGTAGTAATTCTGTTTGTCAAAGAATTCCACTGCCCAGTTCTCAGAGATATATGTGTCTAAGCAGTGGAGCAATAGTTATCATTGCATTTTTCGGTCTTGGGATTGAGAGGCAATATAACCTGTTTGAAACGACCGCCTGAGTGAAAGCCACAAAAGAGAATACATGATAGCTTAGAATTAAACTGACATGTTTTCAAAACAAAACCAGAAACATGTTAGATAGTACAATTTTGAGCACGATATAAGAAATGTTCCGGTGAATATTATGATCATAATTGGATTGTAAGATATTGCTGCCGTGGGTGCTGCCGTGGGTGCTGCCGTGGGTGCTGCCGTGGGCAGCAATATCTTACAATCCAATTATGTTCAAAAAATTTAACAGTGCATTAAACAGTTAGTTCTGAGCTGTACTGTATATATACAGTGAATAGGAAAATGTATAACTAGTATGTATATATATATATATCTATTTCCTATTCACTGTATGTAGTGCTGTACGTATTGCTAATTTTGAGTAATTTCTTCCATTGCAACAGGGAAATTGCCATTTGTCTGATCAAGGGAAATTGTCGATTTTGTTGCCATATTAGACAAAATGTTCACATTCTGATTTAACTAGTATCTTCACCAACTCCTACCCTTTCTACGAGTAATCTTCTGATAAAAGGTATGAATGGTCAAACTATAAGTCTAAGTATGTGGTTATCCACTCGGGGATGCTATTTTGATTCTGGAAATTGTCAGTCGCAACTAGTAGACTAGTGTCCGGTCATTCTCCAAGAACTCATTGAAGGCCTAAATACCAGTAGGCCGTAAAACTACGAGCTTGTTCGTTTATAGTATAACCCATCACAGCCAATTGAGGGTTCCAGTTTATCCATCAATCCCATGACGTCATAATCAACTACGTGACGTATTGGATGACGTCATAATCAAGTACGCCATGAATTGCGGGGCTAAGTTCGTCACGAACGCTTAATTCACCTTTCCAGAGTACCCACCCATCATATGACGTCATAATCAACTACGTGATGTGGAGAATGACATCATAATGAATGACGTCGATAAGTACGCCACGAACGCATATTTGAAGATGTTCTATGCGGTGTTGTACAAAGTGTATGTCTTTACTATTTAAAAAATATTATGTTGAATATTTGAAACTAATTTGACTGGGCGCTTTTGCTGCCATAGGCAGCAACAGCACCCTGTCAAATTAGTTACAAAATATTCAACAGCTTCCCTGTATAGTTTTCAGTAAATTGATAGTTAGGGCATTCGGGGATCGATCAATCGCAACACGGCGAGGTATGGGTGGAGCTTAGCTAGTGATGGGCGGGGCATAGCTAAAAATGGAACGGTCCATTGATGACGCAGTACGAATTGTATGTCTTTACTATTTAAGATCTATACTGTTGCATATTATGAAACTAATTTGACCGGGCGCTGTTGCTGCCATCTAACAATTTGTGTGTGTTTTATTTGCATGAAATATGACACTAAAAATCTGAATTTTGTTTTCATTGATGAAATTACCATTTATTAAACTGGCTGTTGCTGGTCAAATTAGCTTCAAAATTTCCAACAGCTTACCTGCATAGTCACGTTGATATTGAATATGTGGGTATTCAGCGTTCAAAGGGTTAAATTTTGTTGAGAAGTGGGCGGAGCTAATTACAAACGGACCAGTCTGTTAAATGCTGCCCAAAACAAATGAGTGAATAGTTAGAATAGAGGTAGCTTCGACTAAAACTCAAACAGTGACAGAAATAATAAGAAGCCATAAAAGGCGAGCTTTCGCTAATTAATGCTTGATTTAATGATATTATCAATGAACTCGCCAAGAAGCAGTGCCAACACTCTCGTGCTAAGTTTACGTGAATCAGTTTCGGCATACAGTACAGGTCAAACATATCGTAACATATTTCCAAAACAAAATAGAACGTGCTGTTCAATATTTTGAACATAAGAGGATTGGAAGACATTGCTGCCTAGGGCAGCAATGCCTTCCAATCCAATTATGTTCGAAATATTTAACAGCCTATGTATTACCGGTACTAGGTAGCATGTTTTTGTTTTCGTCTTGGAAACATGTTAACTTATTTTTTAGGTGTAGTGTAGGTCTTACTTTGAAAGATTAACTAATGAGTGATTGGTCAAGTCGTGATATGATCCGCGCATTAATATCTTATAGCCATGCATCAGGCACTCCGCCATTCCCTGTAGATTACACGTGTCAGTGTTATTTATTTGATTTTCAGCTTTGGATATCACAAGAATAGATCCTTATTAGGATATATTCAAAGATCGCTATATAAACAACCCGTATTTAGGGGCCATAATTTGGTGAAACTTTAAGTCATGACGTCGAATGATCATATGTCTTAAAGAACAGTCATCTTATGGGAGGCAAAAGTCAGATTACATAGCTATTTACTGACAACAAACGGGCACTTGTCTTTATGGACGACTAGTGTATTCGTTACAACGGTCCCGCTATACAGGCTTGACCACACGCCACGACGGCTTTACTGTATGGTATGATTCCATATTCATTTCCCTTGATGCTATGGCACAGAAGCGACCATAAATCGTCTTGAGAAATGGTAAGAATTATAGATGGAAAGGATTTTAATAATTCTGTCAGAATTAAGATGTCATTTCATTCAATCAAGCATTGCAATCGAATCTCTGGAAACGTACTAAGTATTCCCATTGCATAAATAATTTCTGATATCAGAGCACGGAGTGGAATGTCGGATTCACGGTCGAACATCTTAGGTGATTAATAAGGATCGATTCTGAGCATGGTAAATATGACAAATCAGCTTGTTTAATCCAAGATGCCATTCTATGTATGGAATCTATGAAATATTTATAAGATATTGTTACTTTTTGTGCGCGCATATTGTGTCTTAGAATATGGTCATTAGTTTGTAAACACTTTGACTGCAGGACGTTGCAGTCATTAACATTTTGAACTCGAAAGCCCAAATTTTAAAACTCATTCAAAATTAAACATTATTATGCTGAATCCCATTCTTACTCGTTTGAACCCAGAATTTCCGCAATCCGAAATGCAAGGTAACAATGCAAGTAAGCTGTTGAATATTTTAAAACCAATTTGATTGGGATCTGTTGCTACCTATTGTAGCAACAGATTCCAATCAAATTAGTTTTAAAATATTTGAGAAAACGCGTATCATCTACACAACAGCGATACACGTTGCCTTCTTTGGCTCTCAAGCTGGCTATTTGGCCATTGGGGAGTTTTAACCATTTGAACACCGACTTCCCAGAATCTCAATTTAAATAGTAGTAAGCAGGTAAGCTGTTGACTATTTTGGATCTAACTTTACAGGTACCAGTTGCTGACATTGCAGTAACAGTTCCCTGTCAGATTAATTTCAAAAT
>CM067366.1:98858043-98868043 GCA_034401795.1 Chaetoderma sp. LZ-2023a
ACATTTTGAAATCAATTTGCCTAAGAGCCATTGCTGCCCAGGTGGCAACAACAGCTCCCAGTCAAACTATTTTCAAAATATTCAGCAGATATATTCCTTGTATCATAAAGAATTTGCCATTTCTTGCGTGTAATCGTCGCAGAGTTAATCCGGCGTGTAGGGCCCCACAGCAATCCTTCATGCCAGTAAAATGTCATTATTCGACCAAAAAACATCTTCAACATCTTCAGCACTAACAAATGATTCTTGTATTCGCCGCGAATTTGTAATTGAACATCCACGGAGTAGTGCCTAAGTATTCATTCATTTGTTAGGACACGTAGAAACATGAGAATCGCCGCAGGGGTTAGCAGGCCACGAACACTGCGATATTCTTTTTTTGGATTATGTACCATACTGTAGTGTAGCGTCGTGTTGCACGAATCGAACTATTTGTGGCGGCGGAAGAACACGTTAAGTAGTCAATTTCGATTGTCAGATCCTCTTCACACCTGCAGGCGATTATTAATGCGCCGTGTTTAATATCAGTGTTAATATTTTCGTTGCTGAATTTGTTTCTCAATGGCTATCCTATTTTAAAACACCATCGCAGCTATTTGACGAATTTACAGAATATTTGAATGAAACTCCTTTACATGAAATTGTTCATGCCTTTTGCTGGCCATAACTTTCACTCAAATCAAAAGTATATTTTCACATCTTTGATGATTTGTATTAAGAGTTTTATTTCGTATTTTAGTATTGAAAGCGTTAAGATGTGGTCGTCGATGTTTTTGTTACGGATGCTCACGTTTGCATAGGCGTGTCATTTCTCCTTTTATACAAACTGAGATAAAATGTGCACAACAATGCCTCAAACCAACTAATTCCGAAAAAAATAATTTCATCTTTCTTCTTTCTTTAGCCATCGGCTGTGTCAGTTATATTAAGGAATAGCTTTTAAAAGAGTTCTCCTCGTAGATAGAAACGAAATGCTATAGTTTTTTAAATAGCGTAAAAGTAATCCGACGTTTATTCTAATGCAGCAATTCAAGTATCAAGATCCGCGCCGTTTATTCGCAAATGACATTTAAATAAATCTTAAAAACATAATACTTGTTAATGAACATATTTTTCTTTGATGAGAACTCTTTGCTGTGTATGTTGCAACGCTGAACGGACAAGAGTCAGCCATTAATATATTAGCTCTGTAACCTATAAGCGATGTCACACAATTTCTGATGATTATTTAAAAACAATTTGAAACAAAGTCGTTGTTGCATTAGGTAGCAAATAATTTTTTCACTTAAAATTGTTAGAAATATATCCAGTAGTCCCATAAGTCTAGCTCCTTTTGAAAGCGCCGTTTTCAGTCAAATTAAGACGAGAAATGGTTAATGCACGCAATTGTGTATTTATTATTTAATAGAATTTAATCTTATTCAAATCAGCCATGATAGCTATAACGGAATATGCACTTCGCTTAGATTTTGAAAAACCATAAGGAACGCTGCTAACTGCACGCATTAACCATTGTATGGCAAAATTTGATCAAGAAAATTAAAATATTTGCTTGCTGCATGTACATTTGCAGGCCAAGAGAAGACTATTTTTTAACAATTTACCACTGGAATGACTGGCTCGGTTATCGAGGCAGTCATTCTAGTGATAAATTTTCCAAAATAATCCTATCTTGTCATGCAAATGGGCATTCCTTAAGACCACTACAAAACCCGATTCGGTAGGCTTCGCCATAAAATGGTTAATAACTCTCACTCTTCCCTATCGCTCGCGTCCGAAACTAATGTTTTAAGGAAATTCTTTTAACCAGAGATAAACTATGCAAGATCAAAGTAACACGATCTGTATTAAATATTATTATGACATTTTCCGATTTCTCTCCCGTCGCGTGACGTGAGGTCTGTTTTTCTAGTTTAATATTTCTACGCGCGTATACATTTAATATTACCGGTTTCCGGTTATAATAATAAACTGACTTTTAGATGTAGGAAGCCAGCCAAGTTCTCGCGTGAAATAACGTGTTTTCATCACGCGACTATTAAAGATCTAAGCATGCGTATGTATTTACGAATGACCCCTTTCTCTACGAAAAACAAGTGGTGAATTTGCACGAGAATTCAGCCGCCATTTAAATGGATGGATAAGATCTGACACTCGAGTATATGACGTCATGGCTAAAAAGGTCACGCGTAGGCTGGCGCCACAATCAAATTGCATACTGAATGAGATATCGATCTCCGTCATGAGCATTGAACAGCCCGCCAAGTGTACCAATTGTAGATCTTTGATGGATTTACTATTTAATAAACATTCTGTTGAATATTCTGAAAGTACTTTGACCGGGTGTTGTTACTGTCCATAGGCAACAACATCACCCAGTTAAATTAGTTTCAAAACATTTAACAGCTTATCTTGAAGACGGGATCTTGACAATTCAGGATTCAACGTGTATAGCACTCCCCCTCCCTCCACACCCGTCCCACTCCACCCACGAACTCTATACCAGCACGCTAAACTCTCTCTCTCTCTCTCTCTCTCTCTCTCACACACACACACACACACACACTCACTTTTTTCTCTCGCTCCCTCCCTCTCTCGATACCTCCCGCCCTCCCTCACTCCATAACCCCTCCCTCCCCTTCCCTCCATCCCTCCCCCTCTCGCTCTTTCTCCTCCCTACCCCCTCCGCCCCCCCCTCTCTCTCTCTCTCTCTCTCTCTCTCTCTCTCTCTCTCACACACACACACACACACTCACTTTTTTCTCTCGCTCCCTCCCTCTCTCGATACCTCCCGCCCTCCCTCACTCCATAACCCCTCCCTCCCCTTCCCTCCATCCCTCCCCCTCTCGCTCTTTCTCCTCCCTAACCCCTCCGCCCCCCCCCCCTCTCTCTCTCTCTCTCTCTCTCTCTCTCTCTCTCTCTCTCTCTTGGATTTATATGCTTAGATCTCTGAATTCCCAGAATACCAATTTGAAGGTAACTATGCAGCTAATCTGTTGAATATTTTGAAACTAATTTGACTAAGTGCCGTTTCTTCCTATGGCAGTAATTGAAATCAGTTTCAAAATATTCAACAAAATGTTTATTAAATTGTAAACCCGTCAAAGACATACAATTCGTACACATGGCGAACTTTCTCCGCTTCGTGACGGTGATAGATACGTCATCATGATTGTGACGTCTGCCTACATATGACGTACTTAATTATGACGTGACAAATTTGAGTAACATGTCGTGTCCCTCCCCTCTATTTTCCCAGCAGTTATTTTCCGTGAACGCTTTAGTGGTTAAGCCGGTCAAAAATGTGTTATTAATTCGTCTTTGAGAATGTTCATTTGCATAGTAAGAAAAAACTATTTTTAGAAAATTTAACACGTATCAAAATTCCAGTGGTAAATTCTAAAAAAACGGCCTTCTCGTGGCCTGCAAAGTGTCATTCACTGAGTAAAACTTTAAGTTTTCTTTAACAATCTTGACCATTAAATGACCAAGTGAACCTGTTTAATATTC
This sequence comes from Chaetoderma sp. LZ-2023a, assembly GCA_034401795.1. Taxonomy (NCBI): domain Eukaryota; kingdom Metazoa; phylum Mollusca; class Caudofoveata; order Chaetodermatida; family Chaetodermatidae; genus Chaetoderma; species Chaetoderma sp. LZ-2023a. Next base: position 98,861,554 of record CM067366.1, read on the forward strand.
ACGAAGATAAACGTTCACGGTAATAAATCGGCCTCGCTGGAATTGGTCTTCACACGACATTTGTTTTAAGCGCAATTTCAAACGTAGTGATTTTTCTTTAAGAGTACCGATTGAATGATAAACAAATTGAATTCTCGTGTTTAGCGGAATAAATGAATCATAATCCTTTAGCGTTTATGTTTAATTGCACTTCCCCTGGTTAGATAGGATTACGCATCTGTGGGATGGGACCGAAAACGAATACAATTAGAATTGTAAATCTATGCGTTGAAAGCATTCGGTTTAATGTGGTTTCGCTGGAGACGCGTGGAATTGCTCCAGAGACACTGCTAATGATTTCACTCGCTGATACATATTCGCAGTAAGTAGTCCCTCGATTGTCGACTCATAGATACGATCAAGATTTATTTATTATGGCGGAATATATTGATCATTCTAATGCCGCTTTGCGGATAACTGCTCGTGATTTAATTCAATCTGGAAACGAAATCAACACGATTCCTGGAAATATTAAATTCATTGCTGCTGGAATAATTCTATTCTAGCCACAACCTCCACCACACCCACCAAACACATACACACCATCTTCACCTCCCTCTCCCACCCATCTACCTCTCTCTCTCCCATCTCACCCCCCCCCCCTCTCGCTCCCCACCCATCTCCCCTCTCTCTCTCTCTCTCCCCCTCCACCCGCCCTCCCTCCGCACCCTCCCGCCTCCATCCCCCCTCTCTCTCGCGCGCTATCTCTATCTCTTCTCTCTTCTCTCTCTCTCTCTCTCTCTCTCTCTCTCTCTCTCTCTCTCTCTCTCTCTCTCTCTCTCTCTCTCTCCCACCCCCACTACGGCGATGACACCCTCGCTACCGCCGCCACCGACGACGACGACGATTATGATAACTGTCGTTACACTTCCTGTAGTTATGTCGGTGACTATGATGCTGGAATCATGGCGGAAGGCTTTAGACCATGACTGCAGCATAATTTGTGCCGCTCTGATCCCCATCGATTGCTTTGTTAGTTGATTTGAATGATTCTCGTGTTTTGGATGTTTTGAATGTAAACTAACTTGTTTCATTTTGAGATGATAGGTTAAAGGAGGACCTATACTGATGCATGTATGTATGCGTGTGCGCCTGAAGCGAATACACTGCTGCGTAACACATTTGCGTGCATGTACACGTGAAAGGTTTGGCGATGTGAAAACAGCTTTAATTTCATCAGGGCTTATTGCAGAGTGCATGCGGTGGATGTAACATCTTAGTATATGAAAATGGAATTCAGCGAACCTGTAAAACATTGAAGATCTAAGATGGCAGACATCGCAATTCACCTTTCCAGAGTATCCATCGATCATCTGACGTCATATGACGTCATAATCAGCTAAGCGGCGTGTAGGATGACGTCATAATCATTACATCATAAATGATCCTATATGACCCGTCTTTAACTCTTAATAGTCCGACACGTTGTACGGATTGTGTGTCTCTACTATTTAATACGCATGCTGCTGAATATTTTGAAACTAATTTGTCTAGACGCTGTTGCTGCCAGCGCCCAGTAAAATTAGTTCCAAAATATTCAATCGCTTACATGTATGGTTTTCTGGAAATTGCTAGTCAGGGGGATCGATCGATCCCAACCCGAGCGAGGTGTGGGTGGAGCTTAGCTAGAGATGAGCGGGGCATAGCTAAAAATCGAAAGGTCCATTGATGACGACTTTTTATGGACATTTTAATTCTGTACTGCAATCAGCACAATCCAAGTCCTAGACACAGGCGGTGGTGGTGGGTGCATCCATCTTGCATGCATAGGCGTCCGTTACATAGAGAATATCACCTACTGACGCTGGAATTACAACTGGATGCGGAAATGTTCCAGCAGTATGCATGTGGACTGGGTCACGCAACCTTTGCATGCTCACGGGAGCGTGAAAAATGACGCACGCACAACACGCACACGCACACGCATCCAGTGTATTTCTTCCTCTTCTAATGCGCAACCCGATACGGGCAAGCCTATACGTAGTAATTAGGTGAATATATAATGGTACTATTAAGGCTACGGTCAGACCAAATACGTTGCTTTGATCACTGCGTTCCGCCTGCGTCAACGCATGGCATTTCTATTTCATCGCAGACAGGGTAACGATCACACAACTATGTATATATCCACCTAAAGGAATGCGTCCTTAAACTAAAGGTTATGTCTCAAACGATACCGTGACAAATGTATCAACTTCAGTGCAGAAATAATTCGATAAATAATTAAAATAAAATAAAAATACTACTTCTAGGCCGACACTGTTGACAAGAAACATGGAAAACACATAGGGTATGCTGTGCGTTGCTTAAAAATGGAACAAGTTCCATTTTTACGCAATGCGCATGTGTAAGGCAACTCACACAATGCGCACTGCATCCGGTGTAAACACGCCTATGTTATAGTTTGCTTCCATTTCGATGCGTTGACGCAAAACCCAAAAACGCAATGCAAATCGCATACAAAACTCACGTCGTGTAAACCTAGCCTAAAGTCTAACTATCACCCCACCCCACCACCCCTTAATGGCTACTTGAAGATGCGGCGTAATGGACTTTTTCGGTTTTAGCTATGCCCCGTCAATCTCTAGCTAAGCTCCACCCACACCTCCCTCGTGTTGGGATCGATCGATCTCTGAACACCCTAACTATCAATTAGCAAAAATCTGCACAGGTAAGCTGTTGAATATTTTGAAACTAATTTGACTGGGTGCTGTTGCTGCCTACAGCATGTTTATTAAATGGCAAAGAATTACAAAGACATACAATTCATACAACGTGTCGGACTGTTTGAGATTTGATGACGGTCTATAGGGAACCCTTTGTGACGTAATGATTGTGACGTCATCATACACGTGATGAGCTGCTTATGACGTCATACGAGGTCGGATGTTGGATAGATTATCTGGAAAGGTGAATTACGTCATATCTAAACCATACCCTCATAACATTATGCTTACTATATAATTATTTGTTCAAATAATGTCACTTATTAGGAAAACAAGTTGAATGAAACTTGTTGCAGTGTCGAGATTTCGCGATTGATAGAGTTAAGGACATACATGTCAAATGTCGAATTCTTATTTCACGTTACATAAGCCAGTCTGGTTTATTTGTTGAGGGACTATATAACATATTTCTTAGTTGTCTTGATATGAGGGTTGACAGGTTGACATACAGACGGACTAACAAACAATCATATTTACATATAGGCTTTGACACGGTATGTGAGACGGGCCGTTTCCGTACTTGACGATTTAATTTCATTTACATAAGTGTTTAGCAATTTAGCAAATACCTTATCTAATCCAGAACGTGATAGGAAATATATTGTCTATACATGCTGGGTAATTAATAGTAATGCCATTGAAAAAATGACACAAATTGTATACATACAGTCAGGTTACACACATTAATCCCTCGTGCGTCAACATCGCATCAAATCCCTCAATATACCACTTGTATAGGCCTATTAATGGACCTTTCCATTTTAGCTATGCCCCGCCCATCACTAGCTAAGCTCCACCCACACATCGCCGTGTTGGGACTGATCGATCCCCAAATGCCCTAGCTATCAATTTCCTGAAAACTATACAGGGAAGCTGTTGAATATTTTGTAACTAATTTGATTGGGCGCTGTTGCTGCCTATGGCAGCAATAGAGTCCAGTCAAATTAGTTTCAAAATATTCAACAGAATATTTATTAAATAGTAAAAGTAAACAATTTGTATAACAACGCATAGACCGTCTTCAAATATGCGATCGTGACGTACTTATCGACGTCATTCATGACGTCATTCATTATGATGTCATTGTACAGATCACGCAGTTCATTATGACGTCATATGATGGGTGGGTACTCTGGAAAGGTGAATTAACCAGTTAACGGTCAAGATTTGTAAAAGAGAAGAAAGTGTTGCTCATTGAATGCAATCCATTTGCAGGCCAAGAGAAGACAATAAAAAAAAAAATTTCCAATGGAATTTACTAAAGGTTGTCCTGTAAGTGTAGGCTGTTTGAACATTATATGGCCAAGAAAAATCAAATTTGTGCATAAGTAGTAGCTATTCGCAAGCCAGGAGGAGACTATTTTTGAAAATGTATCGCTGGAATGACTGGCTCGGTAAGCCAGTCATTCCGGTGGTAAATTTAAAAAAAAGAAGTCTTCTTTTGGTTTGCAAATGGACATTCCTCAACACCACTGAAGAGACTGCGTTGGCCAGTTTTACCATTAAATGGTTAAGTTGACACAAGAGGGGCTAAGGACTAAATTCGTAATTTCTTATTTTCAAAACAGGATGCTGATGAATAGGTTGAAGAAAACATGTCTCAGTGGCGGAATATAATGGGTGTAGCGAGTGGATTTGCCCACTGACCAAGATCTTAACCAGCCCAAAATTTATTTAAAAAGGTGAGTGAACAATATGTTTCATGTAATTTCCCTTTTACAAAGGAAGCTAGCTGTCAGGGCGTGATCGTCTATGATTGTATTACTTATTATCTTCTAAATGCTCTCAGATGGCATTGGCATATCCAGAGGGAAATATAGACATTCATGTGCCTGGTAAATTATTAGGTTAGGCCTAATTTTATTTTGTGTTAAATCGGTTTTTGTGACGGTCAAGTCCTGAGCTTTTAATAAAGAAATTGAGTGATCAAAAAGGGTCTTACCAATGCCGATTTAAGCAGAATATTTTAGCAGGCAACTCCTGACACATACTTATCTCTGGAAATGCAGGAAATGGCATCCGAGATCATATAGATTTGACAATTGTCCAGGTGGGTGGGGGTGCCGACAGCTCTCCTTCTGAAGTGGTTTTTCGCTCCCCCACCGGAACAACAATCTTTGACAAGGCTTACTCTGGCACTGCCATGATCGGAGGTCAGTAACAGCTTACGGCAGATATAGTCGATAGGGTCTCATAATACATCTCAACGTCTGATGCAATATAGATTTTGTGGCCAGATCAAGGTGGTTCATTGAAACGGGCCTTCTTTGGTCCACAAACACAAGTGTCCATATTACACATGGTTGACTGTATTGTTGTACTACTATATGTCATACATAGCTAATAAAGTCAGCAGCGACCCAGCCATCATCACGACACACGAGCTGACAAACTCGACTTCCTATTGGAATGAAATTCAATTAATTCTCCGCATGTGGCATCGTTATTCATGGCGAGACTCCCGATAATCATCAGCAGGGTATTAACAAAGCGAGAATGATTGCAATGATACCGAGACAACTGTTAATTAGCTGAAACCATCGGGCGAGTTTTACCCTAATCTGGCAATCATGCGCCTGTCAAGTGGCCGGCGTTAACGAGCTGGCGGTCAGCGGCCGGATGTTGATTTTGTGATCCCCTTGACGTCTACGGGTAAAGAATGATAGAATTTACTAACACGCTATAATAATAAGCTTTAGGGTTTCGAAACACAAGCTTATTACACGTACACTCAGAATGTGCATGTAGTAAATTCAGTTAAAGTTATTTACAGGACCAGCTGGAGAATGGACTTTCCATTGTATCCATCAATCATATGATGTCATAATCAACTATGTGACTTGTAGGATGACGTCATAATCAATGACATCATGAATGACGTAGCGTATCCTATGTAATACACATAGGCAACAACAGCACCCAGTCAAATTAGTCTCAAAATATTCAACAGGTTTCCTGTATAGTTTTCTGGAAATCGATAATCAGGGAGTTCATGGATCTTATAGATCGCAGCACGAGCGAGGTGTGGATGGCGCTTAGCGAGATTTGGGCTGGGCATAGATAAAACTGGGTTCTTCCATTCGTTTGTGGATCATTGTGTTTCTGCTTTGGAGGGAATCCGTCATGGGATGGTGTGATATAGTTGTCTCTGTTCGACGAGAGTTGCCGTCCAGAGTTTCTCTGATAAATTTTTAGAAGTAGAAGCGCTGAAAAGCCATCTGCATTTTATGAATGCGAATGTGCATCTACATTTGTCCGAGCGTGAGAGGGAGAGCGAGAGAGAGAGAGAGAGAGAGAGAGAGAGAGAGAGAGAGAGAGAGAGAGAGAGAGAGAGAGAGAGAGCGAGAGAGAGAGAGAGCGAGAGAGAGGTGGGTGGTGTATGGTGAGGTTGTGGAGGGTGAGTGGGTGGGTAGCGGGCGGGCGGGATGGATAGGTTGTATTGGAAAGGTTAGTGTTTACATTCTTAATTCTTTGATATACTATTAGCGTCCCTCTATTTCTGGGAATCGCAGCAAACGCTGGGCCCACACGACCACATACAGATATTCCGGAGGTCAGAAGAAACGCCATGCACCCCCTCAAGATCAACCGCCATCATGATTTCTTACTTATTAGCTTCTAAGTATAAGATCTGGACATGTTCCCAGAGAAAATGTTACCACGATCCTTGTTTTCTAGGCATACATAAAAACGGCACCATGATCGTAAAGATCTGCGATCTTTAA
>CM067366.1:98870543-98923043 GCA_034401795.1 Chaetoderma sp. LZ-2023a
AACAGGGTCACTGTGTCACCACCTTCCTAACATCACCCCCAGGACATGGTCAATGCATCACCACCTCCCTAACATCACCCCCAGGACATGATCACTGCGTCACCACCTCCATAACATCACCCCCAGGACATGGTCACTGCGTCACCACCTCCCTAGCATTACATCCGAGACATGATCACTGCGTCACCACCTCCCTAGCATCACCCCCAGGACATGGTCACTGCGTCACCACCTCCCTAGCATTACATCCGAGACATGATCACTGCGTCACCACCTCCCTAGCATCACCACCATGACATGATCACTGCGTCACCACCTTCCTAATATCACCCCAGGACATGATCACTGTGTCACCACCTCCATAACATCACCCCCAGGACATGGTCACTGCGTCATCACCTCTCTAACATCACCCCAGGACATGATCACTGCATCACCACCTCCCTAACATCACCCCCAGGACATGATCACTGCGTCACCACCTCCAAAATATCACCCCAGGACATGATTATTGCGTCACCACCTCCCTAGCATCACCTCCAAAACAAAAAACAGAAACATAATAGAATTTGCGTGCGTGCGTGCGTTCCAAAAATTCAACCGTACCTTTCATTTTGTTTTTGAAACATATTAAGTTATTTCTGAGGTGTAGTGTAGATGAAAGTGCGAGAAATTGCTCAAGGAATCACTAGATGTATCACTCCATGAACTCTTCAAACCAGCACCAAGCTTACGACCAATATTAACTTAAACTCACCTGCATTTCTGATCATGACATAGACAGTGAGCAAAAACTGAACATCTAAATACCTATTTGATTTTCACTGACACCAGCTACGATATGGAAATTCAATTTCCGGACCTCGTCAGGTCATACGGAGACGGACAATTTAATTCAACCATATTGTATTGTACATAAGGAATGTTTGCGATACGGACTCAGACAGTTTCCGGACAGTTTCCGGAAAACGGACAGCTTAATAAGCGTAATTCCGTCTACAAAAGCAAAATTGATATGAACGCCGGGTAATTAGCCGTCCTATATTTTCGTTAATGTGAAGATCTCGCTCGTCAAAACGGAATGGATATATCTAATTTGGGTGGTATTGGAAGACATACTTAGGCTATTTGATTTTTCGCCTCGGTATGAGTCACTAAGTAAATCTGGAAAGCTATTTTTCTAATAAACAGCTGTGACATTTAGAGACAATCTTCCTAGCACGAACTGCTGTAGAGCTAAACACGCATACAAGTGCCAATCGCTTTTAGGACCGAGCGACTGTGGTTCTTTGACGCTGCAAAGACGAACGCCATGATTTGACACCAAAAGCTATTTCACATACGGTAACCAATAGGGGAATCCAATCTGATAGTCAAACATATGACGTCATAATCAATTATGGCACATGTAAGCTGACGTCACAACCATTATACGTATTGAATGGCGTATCTAAGTTCATGATGAACGTGTACTAGTCCGTCATCTATACTAATTGTATGTCTTTACTATTTAATAAACATTCTATTGAATATTCTGAAGCTAATTTGACTTGGCGCTTTTGCTTATGCCCAGTCAAATTAGTTTCAAAATATTCAACAGCTTACCTGTATAGTTTTCTGAAAATTGAGACTCGGGGAGTTCAAGGTTAGATCACTTCCAATACTGGGCCAAGCGTTGGCCAAGATTAGCTAGAGCGGGGCATAGTTAAAAGTGGGTTCATCCATTACCCGTATTAAGTGATCACCTGTCTTTAGGGAACATTTTATAGACAGGCTTGGTTATCAATATTTAAATAATCATTGAAATATATCAATTTATAGTTTGCGCTATGATCTCTGGGGGCATATCATAGGCATTGTCTATAAGCGATGTAATTGCTGATGACAGATGAAACATGGAAGAATGTAATTTATGCACGTGTGTGCGTGCGTTAAGTTCGGGAAATTCGGAAAAAATCCGTAAATATGAAAAAAATCTGGGAGATCCGCAAACGTTTTACAATGTGACTAAAATAGGAGGGCGAGGGTCTACAATCTCTGATTGCTCTTGTTTGGGAAGTTTCTTAAAGGAAAACCTACTTTATCTTATACCAACCATTCAAGCGATAGAATTGCCAACGATAATCCATTCATGAAATTTTAGCCTCTTATCCTGCCGACAACGATAGATATTCACGCTTTAGTTGCTAAATTCTAATACGTTTCTACAGTCTATGATGGCCGTCATGATTTACTTTTCAACTAATCAGAAAAAAACTAGCGTGTCTGCCTTGGTATATGCGCTCAGTCATAGAGGTACCATCTATAATTTGGCAAGGTGGTATAAAAGCTAGCATACGGGTAAACAATTGGATATTTTGAAACTAATTTGACTGGAAGTTTTTTCTCACATAGGCAGCAACAACACCCAGTCAAATTAGTTTCAAAATATTCAACAAGATGATTATTACACAATGAAGAATGCAATGCATTGGCACTTGCACGATACCACACACTATCGCTTGAGGAGTGAAATTGGCGGCGATCACTGTTCAATATTTAGGCGATATTACAAAGCAGATACTTGTGATACAGATGAGGGAATGCGACAGGATGTGACTGAAATGGAATCTATAAAACATAATCTATCGGTGAAATGCAACATTTGAGATGAGATTAGCATCCCTTTAATTAGGTGGGTTGCTTATAATCCTCCGAACCATTCCACATTCATTATGCCTTTAGGATATTGAATATAAATAGACTCGGCCAATAGGATCACTATCCCGAGTCACGTTGACCTGCATACGTGGAGGACAAATAATTCATTAGTCATGCTTACTTACCGAACTGTTATGCAGCTGTGAGGAATTATCACAAATTAAAATATACTAGTATCTGATATGAAATGAGAATTGGTGATCGTTTTAAATACTGCTAAGCCGTTGCTGTCGCAAATAGTAACAGCTGACAGCACTGTAAAATGTTTATAAATAACTGATCACCAGTCATCATAGCAAAAGAAACTCAATAATGCAAACATGAAAGAGCCAATAGTCAAGTGATAAGTGTAAGCCTAAACCGTTTAATATTTAATAGTTTGGTTCATAAGCGCCATGTGTAATGATGATCCGAGCGCGATCTATAGCGAATGTCTATGCTGTTGACATTTGAAAACAATGGACCTTTACTCATTTAGAGAGTTCTTTTATTTACTCACAATTGATTTCTAAGAAAACATGCTCTGGTTATAGAGCTCTTGTTGTTGGACCACTGGCAGATATAGAGCTACAAGGCCTGGTTTTTAAAGACGAGAACATTTATTCCACAATATGCCTATGGCTCTTGTGTGTACAATGCATAAGCATCGTGTGGCAGACGACTATAGTAATAAAATATCCACCCATCAACACATCAATCCACCCACGCATCCACCCACCCATCCATCCATCGATAAAATATACAACTTAATAATTGATCCCTTTGTGTACACTGACATTTTGTTAATTAAACCTTCATTTCAGTATTAACGCGCCTGATAGGTTATCGCTTATCAGGTACTATAGATATAGCAATTTCAACAATTTACGCGTTAGTGCATAAGTATTAATTTTAGCATCAATCTTTACAAGCGTAATAATTTTTATTAATGAGCACAGCTATATCACTGGTTTTAGTTTCAATTTCCGCATCCGCGCCTGGAACCAGGAAGCGGTATGTTTCTATCCGTGGACATTGATGTCCTTCCTGCACTGTTAACGGGGGTATTATAGCGCCATTACCACCGTTCCAGCGCGGCGATATGTGTATGTGGTCAGCAATCACTCTCAGAAATGACACTGTTTCTCAGATTTTATTAATCAATCAATTTATAATCAGATGCGTAGAATCAGAATGATAATGCAATGCACTGTCAAGCGGGACCTTAAAGCTGAACATGCATGCTAAAATCAATGTTGATCACTAACTGTAAAAGAGTGTTAACAATCAATGCCCATTTTCAGTAACTCTATTATGAGACCGCGTATTCATATATTAAACAACACCCGGCAAACATAGCTGAACCGCCATAAAACAAGCTTTCAATACATGGAGCTGACCGGGATAGCCCAGGTTACTGAGCACGGACTGGATCAATACTGGGCAGGTACTGGACCTAGAAATTTTGATTCTGGGAATGCAAGATTCATAATTTTAAATCGATTTCAATGTGCGTGAACAGTGATAGAAATGGGCGGAGCATAGTTAGAAATTTATCCCTTTATTGGACCAGCGGAATTCTCTCAATTGCGCGGTCGAAGAATGCAAGTTTTAGGTTTGGTTTTGATTCGGGGAGTTCGGCCAATTCACCTTTCCAGAGTATCCATCTATCAATCTGGCGTCATAGGACGTCATAATCAGCTAAGTCGCGTGTAGGATGACTTCATAATCATTACGTCATAAATGATTCTACATGGTCCGTCTTTAATTCTTAATAGGCCGACATGTTGTACGAATTGTATGTCTCTACTATTTAATAAACATGCTGTTGAATATTTTGAAACTAATTTGACTGGGCGCTGTTGCTGCCATAGGCAGCAACAGCGCCCAGTCAAATCAGTTACAAAATATTCAATAGCTTACCTGTATAGTTTTCTGGAAATTGATAGTCAGAGAGTTCAGAGATCTCTCGATCTCAACGCGAACGTGGTGTGGGTGGAGCTTAGATTAAGATGGGCGGGACATAGCTAAAAGTGTACAATTCTTGTTTTAACTTTGTGTATTAAGCAATATTTTCGGTAAATGAGCAACCACTCAATGTACACAAAGCACGCCATGGCAATCACTCAGTGTACATAAAGCACTACACGGCAACCACTTAATGTACACAAAGCACCCCACGCCAAGCACTCAGTGTACGCAAAGCACTACACGGCAACCACTCAATGCACACAAAGCACTCCACGGCAACCACTCATTGTACACAAAGCACTCCACGCAACCACTTAATGTACGCAAAGACCTCCACGACAACCACTCAATGTACACAAAGCACTCCACGCAACCACTTAATGTACACAAAGCACCCCACGCCAACCACTCAGTGTACGCAAAGCACTCCACGGTAACAACTCAGTACACACAAAGCACCCCAGGGCAACCACTCACTGTACACAAAGCACACCACGGCAACCACTCAGTGTACATAAAGCACCCCACAACAACCACTCAATGTACACAAAACACCGCACGCCAATCACTCATTGTACACAAAGCACGCCGCAGCAACCACTCAATGTACACAAAGCACCCCACGGCAACCACTCAATGTACACAAAGCACACCCCAGCAACCACTCAATGTACACAAAGCACCCCACGACAGCCACTCAAGGTACACAAAGCACACCACGGCAGCCACTCAATGTACACAAAGCACACCACGGCAACCACTCAATGTACACAAAGCACTCCACGGCAACCACTCAATGTTCACAAAACACACCACAGCAACCACTCAATGTACACAAAGCACACCACAGCAAGCACTCAATATACACAAAGCACTGCACAGCACCCACTCATTGTACACAAAGCACCCCACGCGAACCACTCAGTGTACACAAAGCACTCGACGGCAACCACTCAATGCACACAAAGCACCTCACGGCAGCCACTCAGTGTATACAAAGCACCCTACGGCAACCACTCAATGTACACAAAGCACACAACGGCAACCACTCAATGTAGACAAAGCAGACGACGGCAACCAGTCAATGTACACACAGTACACCACGGAAACCACTCAATGTACACAAAGCACTACGCAGCAAGCACTCGATGTACACAAAGCACTACACAGCAACCGCTCAATCTACACAAAGCACTACACAGCAACCACTCAATGTACACAAAGCGCACAACGGCAACCACTCGATGTACACAAAGCACCCGACGGCAACACTCATTGTACACAAAGCACCCCACGGCAACCACTCAATGTACACAACTCTGGTGGAAAATTCATCGCCTCTGATGTAGCCATTATGTATGTATGATCACTATATTCTGCGGTTGTATTAGTAGAAATATGTTACAATTTCAATCAGCCTTTCTTCGCCTTTTACAACTGTGTCTTGTCCTCAGCCAAAATCAGTTCATTCTTGACTTGAGTCCTACTTTTCTTGAGGTCACCTCACAGTACGCTTGACTTATTTATGCAATGGGGGAGGGGTGGTGTATAAATTGTGATGGAGTATTTCGGGTCCCTGTCTAGCAGATCCCATTCACGCCACGATATATATGCAATACCGTTCTCTCCTGGCTTTGTATGTGCTGGCTCCTAGTAGGAAAATTTTCAAGGCTCTTTGTGCTGGTGTGTCTTCTGGTATCCTTAACACATGACCAAGCATGGAACTGTTTTTGCTGGGCGACGTTTGCAGACAGCCGTGATGTATTTGTATCTTGTAGCTGCGTAGTGCCTTGTTAGAAATTATGCTGTCTGGCCACCGGTGTCCAGTGATGGTGCGTATGTGTTCGCGGTGGCAGGCATCAAGTTTGTCTACAGCTGCCTTTGGATCTGCCCAACCTTTACACTTATACAGCATCAAGGATATACAGGTTGCGTGGTATAAACGTAGTCTTTTGTCACCGACATCTTTGATATATAAATCCATAGCTTCCAGAAGGACTGGAAAGCTATGTTCTCCATTGCCGCAGTGTGCATCGATGTCAGCAGTACTGCGAAGCAGTGGGACCAGGATTCTACTTTTTCTACACGTTCGCCGCCACGAATTGGATCGTCATTTTCTTTAGCTTCCTACTTTGTCGATAGGTATATAGGGGCGAACTCTGTTTTGGATTCATTCATAAAGCTATTCTAAATCGTGTGTAGACATTATAGCTCTGATTATGGGTGCGCCGCTATCATTGGTGATTATATGTATCTTAGAAGCGGACAGCGAAAATACAAATGATGCCCATTTTTCAGCTGCTTCCCATTGTAGACGACAGAACCAAACCAAAATTACCATTCCTTCCTGACAAGTTTTTCTCAGTGATTTAGACAATCTAATGTTATGCAGTTTGAAATTAGCCTTAAATCCAAGATGATCACCAAAATCCAAATTGGCGGCCAGTTTGGATTCGGCTGCCATCTTGGATTTTAAGTTGCACCCATATTACTACCCCTCGGCTACCATTCTATTGCGCTATCAGCCCACCTTTAACTTCTGAAACAACGCTGCGTTTACAGGTGATCACATGAGTTGGTGTGAACAGAATGGACATTCCCATAGTAGTGACGTCATATGACGTCATAATCAGCTAAGCGGCGTATAGGATGACGTGATAATCATTACGTCATAAATGATTCTATACGGCCCGTCTTTAACTCTTAATAGTCTGTCTGACACGTTGTAGACATTGTATGTCTCTATTATTTAATATAGGCAGCAACAGTACCCAGTCAAATTAGTTTCAAAATATTCAACAACTTATATGTATAGTCTTCTGGAAATTGATAGTCAGGGAGTTCAGAGATCGATCGATCCAAACATGAGCGAGGTGTGGGTGGAGCCTAGCTAGTGATTGGCGGGGCATAGCTAAAACTGGAAAGTTCCATTATTTCCACCTGATAATCGATAATAATTTTATAATAAATAAATTATCTGTGTGTAATTACGAGAATGTGCGAGATCTTTAAGAGCAACAGGTTGCTGCAACACCGTTTCCATAATGATCACCATGCACTTCGGAGAACAAACCAGGTGATAATTTAGTAATAAAGTGCTTACGAATTATCTGCTCTCAGACACATCAGGTCTATAGAACGTATATCACATGACCAGATGAGTCTTGCTATGAGAAAGCATTTCCTCAGAGATATATGGCTTCGTTTAAAAGCCAACATATAAGCATGTCACGCGGTTCTGATAATTTTGAAGCACAGACAGACTGAATTTTGCTAATTTATGACAACATTACTGCCACTTTAGAGACATCACATTACTCCACATAATGCTGAATTACAGAGTATCTATAACACCTGGGAACTGCGGGGAATTCTGTCTTCAGGATTAAGCAATATAGACAATATACTTCCTGTCAATGCCTCATACAGGAAGATTTGACGTTTGACTATAAAATTAAAATAATTAGCGCTCATGCTCAACAGGAAAACGCTACCCCAGAGTTTACAATGAATAGATATCATCGAGAGGCTTTTAACCACTCTTGTATCAACAGCTCCTCAAAGCGATAAAAACTCTACTTAGGTCAATTAACACTTTAATCGTCAAGATTTTTCTAGAAAATTTTAATTTTTACAATAAAATTTACAAAAATAGCTTTCTGTTGTCGTGCAAATAGACATTACTCAAGACCATTACAGGGGCTGTTTTTTGTCTGTCGTGACCATGAAAGATGCCGACTAAGAGATGAGTATTTTTGAAAATTTACCACTGGAGTGACTGGCTCGGTTACCGAGAATTACAGAGTCTGTGCTGTGATGGATCAGCCGTATGGCTTCTCTTACTGATCTTCAACACATAAGAACTATGCAGCATGTTGACCTGGGGAAGTTAAAGGAAAGCTCATCTTATCTTATACTAAGCATCCATGTGATAGAATTCCCCACCCCTAATCCATCCCTGACATTTTAGCTTTTTATCATGCCGACTACAAAACATTTTCAGGCTTTAGTGGCTAAATGTTGTCACATTTCTACACCCTATGGTGGCTGTCATGACTTACTTTTCAACCAATCAGAAAAACCTAGCGTGTCTGCCTCGGTATATACGCTCAGTCGTAGAGGTACCAGCTATAGTTTGGCAACGTGGTACAAAAGCAATCATACATGTAAGCTGTTGAATATTTTGAAACTACTAAGACAGAAGTTGTTAGCAGCAACAAATTCAAGTCAAATTAGTTTCAAAATGTTCAACGTGGTGAGTATTACATAATAAAGAATGTAATGCATTGGGCCTTACATGACATCACACACTATCGCTTGAGGAGACAAAATGGGGGCGATCACTCTTCAACATTTGCACGATATTACAAAGCAGATAATTGTGATACAGATAAGGAAATGTGACAGGATATGAATGATATGAATCTATAAACCATAATCTATCGGTGCAATATAACATTTGAGATGCGATTAGCATCCCTTTAACAATGTCCTCAAAAGCCTTCTAGGTGTCATTGATTATTTTGATATCTACGAGTCATGTAGAAATCTAGTTTTAGCTATGCCCCGCCCATCCTCAGTTAAGTTCAACCTACGCTTCGCCCGCGTTGGGATCGATGGATCCCTGCACTTCCTGAATATCAATTTCCAGGAAACTATACAGGTAAGCTGTCAAATATTTTGAAACTAATTTTACTTGGCCCATTCAAATTAGTTTCAAAATATTCACTAAAATGTCTCTTAAATAGTAAGACCATACAATAGACCATTCCCACATTAGCGTATTTTGGGAAATTACCTTCCCAGAATGGATTGCGCATACCACTTCTGGGTGGTTACGCTAGAGCCGAGGCGCAAACAACATGAATGAGGAGAAGTATGATGTTTAGTATCTAGTATGACTTCTGCTGATCATGATGGAATCAATTAGAATCAGGAGGAAGATGTTGGAACGAAGACTCAAAATAAATTTGATAACATCAAAGTTCCAGACATGTCATTGAAAACACCTGTTCGAATAGGCATTAGAACCTGGCCTGCAAGATGCCCTCATACATAGCACAACTAAAAATACCTTTAAATGTTTCCAAATTAAAATGTACTGTTGAATATAATTTGAATACAATTAGATTGGAAGACATTGCTGCCTAATGCCTTCCAATCCAATTCACCTTTTCCAGAGTATCGATCCATCATCTGACCTCGTATGGCGTCATAATCAGTTCAACGCGTGTATGATGACGTCACAATCATTACGTCACAAAGGGTTCCATATAGACCGTCGTCGAATCTCAAATAGTCTGACACGTTGTATGTCTTTGTAATTCTTTGCTATTTAATAAACATGCTGTTGACTATTTTGAAACTAATTTTACTGGGCGCTGTCGCTGCCGTAGCTTACCTGTGTAGTTTTTTGGAAAGTGATAGTCAGGGTGTTCAGAGATCGATCAATTCCAGCACGAGCGAGGTGTGGGCGGAGCTTAGCTAGTGATGGGCGGGGCGTGGCTAAAAATGCGAAGGTCCATTATGTTAAAATAGTCAACAGAACATTTCTCACTAACTAACATGGTTCTGGTTTTGTTTTGAAAACACGTTAACTTATTTATGAGCTGTACTGTATAGCATAGCAATATGGATTTTACCGTACATGTGAGACACGTATGAAATATGAAATACTCATTTCTTTAATTTTTCCAAAATAATTTATTACTTTAATATGTACACCATAAAACAACAACATAATAACAATAATAACTGATACATGTATATTTATGTTAGATTCCAAAATTTCTTTCAAATATTTTATCCCAACATAGTCATTAAAGTTAACTGATTACGATGACAAAATAATATTCGTACAGCTTTCAGTTGTGCCGTCAAATGAAGATACTTGGATCTGATTACGACGCCCTCGCTAATATAATACGCCAAATCGCCAGCTATTATCACGAGCTCTGTAAATCTGTGTATTGGGTGATTTTGCTAATAAATTGCAGCTGCCCAATGAAAGACAACATAAATGGTCTAGGTAATTAGAAAGAGTTTTGTGAAAAGCCAGTTATAGGCTGTGTGTAGCGTAATTAGGTGGACACATGATCACTTAATTACTAATTACTTAATTGCTACGGAAAGCTAAGGCGGAAATTTCTTCCGAGTTTATGTTTTCAAACACGTTTGAAAAATGATTTGCGTCAAGTGGCCACACAACATTCAAAGTACAAAAATGGTAATTTACACTTGTCCTTTTACGGGAAACACTATTTGGTAGGTCTTGCAGAAATATGAATACTTTTACTATTTCGGTGAGATTAGTGACAACACTTGTTTACGCGATGACATGTCAGATGAGGATTGCTTCTATTAGGCCTCGATGTAAAGCATATTTTAACAATTGGCATTTAGGTAGCCAGTAAACTGGCGAGTGCTGATTTATATGTTCCATAATTATGTATAATAGTCTGACTTAATGATAAACATAAATTAAACACCGTTAGATGGACTACATACAATAGAGGTTTGGAGGTGGGGCGTAATCATAATATGGTTAGGGCTACGACACAATGCTGCTAGTTTACAATATAAATGAAGAATGGCAACCGACGCATATTAACTGACCATCTATCTTTAGTAGCCACTTTTAAATGATCCAGATAGCGTCGTTATAGACAGTTGCTACTGTATGTCAAAGTGTGTTAGACTTGTTTTCATTCGTTCGTTCGTTCGTTCGTTAGTCCGTCAATTCGTTCGTCTGCCCACCTGCCGACCCGCCTCCTCAACCGCCCGTCCGCCCATCTGCCCGCCGGCCTGCCTCGTTGTTCATTCATTTGCACTTGCCCGCCTATTCATTCATTCGTTCGTTCATCCATTCGTTCGTTGGTTCGCTCGCTCGCTCGCTCGTTCGTTCGCGCGTTCGTTCGTTCGTTCGTTCGTTCGTTCGTTCGTTCGTTCGTTCGTTCGTTCGTTCGTTCGTTCGTTCGTTCGTTCGTTCTTTCGTTCGTTCGTTCGTTCGTTCGTTCGTTCGTTCGTTCGTTCGTTCGTTCGTTCGTTCATTTGTCGTTCATTTGTTCGTTCGTTCGCTAGGTCGCTAGTTTGTTCATTCCTTCATTCATGTGTTTGTTGGTGCGTTTGTTTCCTACAGATTCATGCCGAGCCAGTCGGGATCAATGGTAAGAATGGGAATCGTGTGAGTGTTGGTGATGAGTTGCTGGTTTGAGGGTAGCTGTCATACTGATGGCCGCCGTCTCTCTCTGGCGTTGTATCTGCGGAGTAAGAAAAACGAGACAATGAGATTTATTGTTGTTGATGATGTGAGTACGGGTATATTTTAACATTTATTAGAGAAAAACATAAATTCCACAATAGAGCCATTCACTTTTAGCTATGCCCCGCCCATCTATAGCTACGCTCCGCCCACGCTTTGCACGTTTTGGGATCGATCGAACCCAGACTTCCCAGAATCCCTGTTGAATAGTTTGGAACTAATTTTACTGGGCGTTGTTGCTGCTTATTAAATAGGGCATACAAAGACACAATTCCAGCTTCATGACGGAGTATTGTGACGTCAACCTATATGTGACGTAATTGATTATTACGTCAATACTTGAGTGACAGATTGGATTCATCCATGGAAACAAAGAATAACTGTAATAATAGGAAATTTCAATTGTTGTATCCAAATACGATATTCCGGTTTCATCCCATAAACATGTTGATATTTAAACAGATGACACTTTTGCAGAGATCTATAACAAGGCGTGTTTTATCTAATAAATACGATATCAAACTCGATATCATTTTATATCAACCGACATAATTGACTTTTCCATTTTAGCTATGCCCCGCCCACCTGTAGCTAAGCTCAACCCATACCTTGCTCATGTTGGGATCGATCGATCTCTGAACTCTCTGACTATCAATTTCCAGAATACTATGCAGGTAAGCTATTGAATATTTTGTAATCAATTTGACTGGGTGTTGGTGCTGCCTATGGAAGCAACAGCGTCCAGTCATATTAGTTTCAAAATGTTCAACAGCATGTTTATTAAATAGTAGAGACATACAATTCGTACAACGTGTCGTGCTATTAAGAGTTAAAGACGGGCCATATAGACGCATTTATGATGTAATAATTATGACGTCATCCTACACGCCGCTTAGCTAATTATGACTTCATACCACGTGTTTACTCCGGAAATGGACGTTAGTGCCACACGGCAGCGTCATAAACTAATACCTGGGTGTCCGGATAGGGAGGAACTAGCTGAATCATCTAATGAGGTATTCTGGATTTTTTGTGAGCTCTCAAACCGTTCATGCACTTTACGACGAACCTTCCGCTCTCTCCGTAACCGTTTGGTCAAAATAACTGAAAATCAAAAGTAAATGCACACAACTCTAGTCAAAGATTTTGAAAAAGTCAGTGTCCAACAGGACAACAACTTAAGCTAAAACACATGTGATTGGGCCTGAAGGTGAGGCCCAGTTCAGTCAAGCCAATGTAATAAAGGATATGCCATTTAACCCTTTAACACTCATATCAGCCAAAAACGGCTTCTTCAGTTGTTTTGAGAAATGTCCATTTGCAGACGAAGAGAAGATTACTTTTGAAAATTTACCTCTGGATTGACTGGCTCGGTAACCGAGCCAGTCATTCCAGTGGTAAATTTTCAAAAATAGTCTTCTCTTGAACATTTTACATGAGAAAATTTAATTAAAAACCCCCCCAAATTTTAAGGGTTGAAGGGTTGAAGAACATTGTGCTGTTTTGCTATAAAGAACATTACCGCATCACTGTGGCGAATCGTGAGGGGACGATGTGTATCATCTTCCTACCAGTATATATGTGGTTACACCACCATCCATGGAAGGCAAATTCAAATACGGAACAAATTGAATAACCGACGTCAGTTTTGTACCATTCATCCACACTTAATCCTTTAACCGTCATATCAGCAAAAACGGTTTCTGCAATAGGCTTGAGAACTGTTCATTTGCAGACCAAGGCTATTTTTTTGAAAATTTACCGCTTGAATGACTGGCTCGATAACCGAGCCAGACAGTCCGGTGATAAATTTCTAAAAACTATTTTTCTCTTGGTCTGCAAATGAACATTTCTATGATAAAATTGAAATTTTCTTGTAAGAATTTGAGAGTTTAATGTTTTAATACTGTAGTGTAATTTGCTCTGCCTCTCAGTCGGCCCTATAACAGATGTGTGGAGAGAGATTACGGGCCGGGTTGAACCTGATAAACCAGGCAGACCTATCCTTATATCTGTCACGTGGTCGGTTAAGGGCCAAATCAGACCGGGCCTATTAATAATGCAGTTGTTTATTACTCATAATGGAGGAAATGACATCGTGGGGCATCTAATTTTCTATTTTTCCAGGGGAGAACCCATGGACAACACCCACCCACACAACCCTACCCCAGTCACCATTGAAGGTAAAAAAAAGGGGGGGGGGCCGTGGAAAACACTCCACACAGGCCCTCCGGAAAATTCAAACCTTTTGATAGGAAGATGGTGGCTTTTTAGACTGGTGGTTGCTGGAGCAAATGTAGTACTATCTATCGCTCTACAATACCACTCACCTCGTGTTCTCTGCTCTTCCGTCAGTTTTCTCTGCAGCTTCTCACGCACTTCACGCGCTTGGACAAGTTGCTTCTGTAGATCCTCTGTAATGGAAGTAGTAGTAGTAGTAGTAGTAGTAGTAGTAGTAGTAGCAGTAGTAGTAGTAGTAGTAGTAGTAGTAGTAGTAGTAGTAGTGGTAGTAGTAGCAGTAGTAGTAGTAGTAGTAGTAGTAGTAGTAGTAGTAGTAGTAGTAGTAGTAGTAGTAGTAGTAGTAGTAGTAGTAGGAATAGTAGTAGTAGTAGTAGGAATAGTAGTAGTAGTAGTAGTAGTAGTAGTAGCAGTAGCAGTAGTAGTAGTAGTAGTAGTAGTAGTAGTAGTAGTAGTAGTAGTAGTAGTAGTAGTAGTAGTAGTAGTAGTAGTAGCGGTAGCAGCGGTGGCGGCAGCGGCAGCGGTAGGGGTACTGGTAGCGGCAGTAAGTAACAACAGCTCCCAGTCGAATTAGTTACAAAATATTCACGAGATTTCCTGTATAGTTGTCTTGAAATTGAGATACTGGCATTTCAAGGGTTAAAAGTTTAAGGAACTGCTATTTCTGGCCATTAAAGCAGGTGATCATTATTGAAAGGTTCGCATGTGCGTAGGACTGTCATTGGCCTGATCAGTTTACCAGGGACAAATAATTGCATGGCTATTAATTAATCTGTCGTATTTAAGCGTGTAAATACGAATCAATTAAGTTTTATTGATTTATGCAGATTGGATGATTGCGTTTGTAACGACTCTGAGAATACTGACATGCTGCAATGACGGTAATTTCTTGCAATTTTCTCCCGTAAAAGCACTTAAATATGGCAAGACAAACGATTTGACAGTGGGAGTTGATACAGCGGAGAGAGTCAGGCGGAAGTGTTTGCAAAATGTAGCGGCAAACAGACTGCTCGATTACCGCTCTCAGATGATCGGTTCTAATTACTGAGACACAAAAGTCAAACAAAACACACTTCGCATTTCATCGAATGCGCCGCTTATCGTCCCGCTCTGGCAATAGATTCCAATTGAATAGTGGTCGTCTGCGACATTCTGATGGCCACGACAGCGGCCATTACGGCGTGTTGAACGCGAAAACGTATACAATTACATCACCCTGACTGGTGCCCGTCACATTGATTATGATTGCTCTCCTCACGTGTACGTGATGATAATGTAGCGACTTAAAGACAAGAATTGCGCGAGTAACAACAAAAACTAATTGTATTACATAAATGAGTTACACGCCATTGCCCAGGGTGTCCTTTGCCAATGATGTGATCGACTAACTAGAGCTGCACAGATGCGTTACTCTCCTAAATGTGTTCAAGGAATCCACCGCAGTCGAGGGCGGGTGTGGGTAGGTGGGAACATGATGGTTCTTTGGCGTTGCGACGTTTTTATTTAGACCTAGTTTCTGGGACTGAACCATGATTTGAAAGATATACGGAGAGACATGGACGGCAGTATTAGTAAATACTCAACCTCCTTGCTCAAGTACCGTGTACTTAGTCCATCTGCTCTGGCAATGGCATATGTAAGGTCAGAGCAGACTCAGACTAACTTTACCATGATATAAAATATCGACTAGATGTGATCCTGCATGGTACTTGGATTGGCCATGTTCCTCTTGATATATAGCCTCTTGAGGTATGACACTACACGGTTAATCGCATGTCAATCATAGTCTCGAATCGAGTTTCCTGGAAAACAATGGGACGGACTGGCATCGTCAGCCTAACTATACCATGTTCGATTATGACTATGCCAGCATTTCAAAAAGAAAATATCTCACATTAACACATTTAATCCAATTTCTTTTAAAACATTCATATTCATATAACTTCAAATCACATTTCTGCAAATTTAGGAGCACGCGTCATACCCTTTTATTGTCCCGTCATTTAGTCATACCCTCTTATGTAGATTCAACATATTGTATCGAGTCCTTACACGAGGGATAGCCACTTTTATCAGGCCTTGGCGGTTGGTGGTTATTGTATCAGGGTAGCAGAAGTATATAGAAAAACTTGGTATTCATCACACGTTATTCACACTCTTTCAATGATATCGGTTTGCCAATATATCGGCCACTTGGAGAGAATCTAGTAATGCACAAATGATGGAATGTCTACCACATTGGGTAGCTCGTAAATTGTTAGAAATGAGACATGTTTGTGATGAGCATCACATGGGACCAATGGACTGAAGAGATGTTGTTTTCTATTGACCATCTTGCGACCCCAGTTCTCCCTCTCTGGATACCACTGTGCACTTATGTTGCAAGGTGTGGTACAATAATGTATAAATTTATCATATGCAGTTTGCTGTTCTATGTGGCAGACGTGGATTGGTTCTTAAATTTATCTGGTGTAATTTCAGATGTGGGTTGGATTCTCTCACAAAGCTTGTCCTTTATAGTCTTCTAGAAGATAGTTTTGTTTGTCTTGTTGTTATATTTTTGGACTTCCCGCATTAGAGTTCGATTGCTTGAACACTCGTTGTACCTGGTTTAATGCGAAGTGTTTGATGCTATGTTCTGTTTAACAGTTGATCGTGTGACTCAGCTGCTGTCAGCCTAGAGCTGTATCCATTGGCAAGGTGTAGATTTGCTGCTCTATGATAGACCTTCGTCATAATTGTCTCGTTAAAACACTATTTCACTTGCCAAATTTTCAAAATTGTTACGATAACGTTGACTTATACATTTAATGTACGTCTCTTGTTGAATGTTTTTAAGAATCAAGCTTGATGTTTTATTTAGACGTTGATGAGGGTAGCTGGCCATTTCCTTTTGTTGAACTTCCCACATCATTCATGGGACTTTTGGACTTTGCGCAAGGCAATACATATTCTGAAGGTCGTACGCGTATCATACTCAACATTGTAACACGTGATTCGCATAGAGGAGAACATGGACGCCTACTGGGAGTTCGGGCACTATGTCATTAACGAGGTTAGGGGAGTATACATGAAGGGCATTAGTGATAACGCTTCTCCATATAAGACTCTACGATTCACAAGAACAAAGTATATAAATTGATTTCAATACGCAGAAAAAGTGGGAGGAGCGTATCCAGAAATGGGCGGGGCATAGCTAGAAATTGATGCCTCGATTAATCTATTAATTAGTTATTCAAGTTACCTTACTACTATATAACTATGTTGACCAACCGCCATCTTGATGTATTTCTTGCATACTATTTGTATATGTCTGGGAGATACGGATGACATCTTATCGTGATCCCATTTGAACAAAAGAAATCTTTTAAAACAAAGTGCTTTGCCTAGGTTCGTTCTTTTTCTGATTGGTTGCATCTATGCTTCCTTGCAACTTTTGGGTACTCGTGTGTGTCCAGAGTTAGCGTCTCGTCATTTTGGTCAGTAAACATTCACTATGCAGGCGTCAGTATTTTTATCTTGACCTCAATGTAGTCGGCCTCATATATGAATATAATGAGTGCAATAATATTCTATTTATCTGTGACTAACGTTATCAATCCCCCATTCAGAGATGATATGCATAAGATCTAGCTTCATTTAGGCATGCAATAGGAACATTGAAATATGTGTACGTTTGCATGTGTGTATGCGTGCATTCGTACGTTTGTGCTTGCGTGCGTGCATGTGCAAGTGTAGTTTCTTTACCTTTCTCTAAATTACACTGTCTTTCATGATGTCTGGCGTTTTCTGCAGCAACTTTTAGCAAGCCCTGGATGTTCAATAGCAATGTGTCGAATGGCGTGATATTATGGTCATCAGAATGCGATGGAGCTGGCTGTTGCTGTAGCTGCTGGTGTTGCTGAGACATTGTTTGTGACGAATGTTTGTCAAGTCTTTTCTCCTCTTCAGAAGCAATTGAATCTCCGTCTGACAAATTTGTATCTAAAACACAATAATAAGTAGAAAGTACACGCTGGGGTGCGCTTTAGCGACTGGCGCGGTCAGTAGGCCTACATCATGATTTGGGTTCTAATTTTGCGTTTTCACGTATCGGAAATGATGCGGCCGCAGGAAGCACGAACCGAGTTTTGATCTCAGTTGTTGGTTTCTAGTTGATAAATTCCATTAAAACTTTTACAACTTATTTGAAAATTTGCGAAAACGCACCCCTGTGTGTGTCCTATGACATAGAATGTTTAATAGCACCAAACTGCTCGTGAGACAACTTCGAGTTTAGTACGGATCAATGGTGGTTCTCTAAGACGGGCACATGTTAATAGAACCCTCATCTTGTGGTTCTATAAAGCAATTCGGCTCACATCTGACTTATATTAACTCTTTAACACCCAGGATGATCAAAACGGTTTCTGTACTGATCTTGAAAAATCTCCATTTACAGACCAAGAGAGGACTATTTCTTGACAATTTACCATTGGAATGATCGGCTTGATAACATAGCCAGTCATTCCAGTAGCTCTTAATCTGCAAATGGACGTTTTCTATGAAAAAATTCATATTTTCCTGAACAAATTTTAGTATTAATTTGTTGAAGGATCAACTGTTTTTAGCAGTTAAATTATGATACTCCATAAGGTGGTCAATTAAGCCAAGGTCTAATGCATGATGCATATCAATACACACTCGCCTCCTCGTTCTGGTACTAGATACATTTATTTATGGATCAACCGGCGTCGAGGTAAAGAACAAAAGTCCTTAGACTATCCCAAGTTAATATTCAATTACCTCCGCCATCTTGGTGATCGCCAGTCTCAAGGGATACCCTAGAATCTGTATTTTAGCTCCAAAGCTGCAACAATCAGTGATCCACTAGTTTGGAACCATCTCTAATGCGACAAAAGCTAGTTAAAGCTATCGTATCCCAATGCAATAGCTACTGTAATATTCACATCGCGTTCTCAATTTATTACATAAGAAAGTGCTCCATTTCTAGTCACGCACATCCCATTTCTAGCCCTACACAGCCCATTTCTATCCATACACAGTCCATCTCTAGCTAAGCTTCATCCTCGTTTTGGTCGTGTTGCGATCGATTTATATCCGTAAAACATGAACGTCTGCCATGGACGTTTAAAGGTCCATCAAGTGTATGAATTGTATGTCTTTGATGAATTATTATTTAATAAACAGTATGGTAAATATTTTGAAACTAAGTAATTGACTGGGCGTTGTTGCTGCCATATGCAATATCATCCAGTAAAATTAATTTCGAAATATTCAACAGCTTGCATGTATATGCAATTGAGATACAATTGGGATTCTGGGAATTCAAGATTCAAACTTTAAAAATATATAAATTGATTCCACCACGCGGAGAAAGTGGGTGAAGTTTAGCTAGAAATGGGCGGGCCATAACAAGAAATCGATACCTCTATTCATAAGAGGGTGTGTACGTGTGGTTATTTCACATCGTATACTATGACCGTTGTGGACGCGTGTATTAGGATACGGATTAGTTGCATGTAGTGGAATCACCGGCCCATCATGTACCTACCTTCATCTTTGTCGTAATCAGAGTGTTTACCGTAGTCATCGTCTTCATCTACTCTGGACGATAACTTCTGTGACGTAGACAGATCTAGATGGCCGTTGATATGCAGATTTAGAGGTCGCATATCTGAAAAATGTATTTGCGAATAGGTGAATATTTGTTGTATGTTAACCCATTCAGTGATAAATTCCCTGTATCTCAATTGCAAGGCTAATATCCAGGAAAACTGTTGCCTGTTAAATATCTTGAGATAAATATGATCGGAACCCATTGCTGCTTTAGGCAGCAATGGCTTCCAGTCATATTGATCTCAAAATATTTAACAGAATATCCTTTTATTTGTATTAAGAATTTATTTTATGAGGGATTTATCGTTGAAATGGTTAATGGATCATAGCCTTATTTGAGTACTCTACATAAAGTTGCGCATTGTTAAGACCACTTTGATGCAATCTAACAAATTATAACTTATTATCCATTCTAAATCTACTCACTAATAAAATCCACCTCACAAATAATACCACATCAACGATAAGACTGGGTCTTCCAATGGCCCTTTCCAGCTTATCCATCCATCATATGATGTTATAGTCAACTACGTGACGTGTAGGATGGCGCCATAATCAGTGCCGTCATGAATGACGTAGATAAGTAGGTCACGAATGCATAATTGTTGATGGAATAAGCGTTGTTGTACGAACTGTAAATCTTTAATATTTAATAAAAATGCTGTTGAATATTTTGAAACTAATTGGACTGGTCGGTGTTGCTGCCATATGCAGCAATATCACTCAGTCAAGTTAGTTTCAAAATATTCAACAGCTTACCTGTATAGTTTTCTAGAAATTGAGTGTGGAGATTAGCTACAGGTGGACTGGGCATAGCTAAAACTGAAATGGTCCATTTTAATGGTGGCCAGAAGACTGGCCAGCTCCATACACCGCCTTTGAAACTTGAGAAATCTTAATTGTCTGATTACCTCAGATGTCATTGCAGACCTTACCTGCTGCCATTTCCTCAGCTGCTCGATGCGGGTCCTTGCCATGCATCACTGATGCCGGACTGCTTGACATGTGGTCTGTTGTTCTCGGACATGAGTTCGCCAAGTCTTCTCTCAGTCTGAAAACAGCAAGTGTTAACTTAACAATTCATGGATCGATCCGCCGACGGCATTTGAGGATGTTCAATCAATGAAATTACGTATTAAGTAATTTGACGAAATTATGTTAGTCAAATTATGCAAATTGATCGATTTATGTTAGTCAAAAGACGTCATTTGGCAGCGTTATGATAATCAAATTGCGTCAAGTGATGGAGTTATGTCAAACAAAATACGTCATTTGGCCGTATTATGGTAATCAAATGACGTCATTTGACAGCATTATGGTATTCAAATTACGTCATTTGACAGTGTTATGATAATCAAATGACGTCATTTGTGATAATTCTGTCAATCAAATGGCGTTATCTAAGAAAGATCTGTCAATCAAATGACGGTATTTGACAGAGCTATGTTATTCAAATGACGTCTTCGTCTTCTTCTTTTCGTTCGCTGATCATACCGCCAGTCCTGTTAAGTGACTATCGACATGATCATAAGCGTTAAGTGCGTGGATCCATGGTTTATTAGAGTGCGCTGTGTGGCCTGGAACCTCCGTCTTCAGCACTCGAGGTTTCTGTCAGGGTTACCTCACCCGTACCACCTTTAGTCGCCTCTTACGACACGCAGAGGATACGGAAGGTGTATTCTAAGTCCCACCTACAGGGTAAGTTCAAATGACGTCATTCGAGAGTGTTCCGTAGACGCAAATGACATTGTTTCTGCGGTGATTATTGGATGAAATCGAAGAGTCAGAGATAGAATTAGTTAAACATTATGTCGTTTCCTTACACTGAGGTACATAATTTGAGCCTCCAAAAGTATACAAATTTAACAATTGTATTTCCAAGCTGTCTGGTGTAAATGTGCGTCTTTAATGAAGGTCAAACATATACAGCATTCGGACTTGCTGATGTCATTCAACATTCGCTGGGATCCGATATGTCACTCAAATATCTAGCGTCAAAAGCAAATACCTCAATTGTTAGTTGACTTCACAATCAAAATGGCGTACGGCCGTTACGAAACAGGAAATGTTCGTCACGGAAGCGGAGGAATTATATGTCCTTGAATTATCAATTTAATAAAAGTTCTTTTTGACTATTATGAAACCAACACCGGTTCGTAGTCAAATTAGTTCAAAATATACAACATCTTGCTCATAGTGACCTTGACATTGAGATTCTGTGACTCATGGTTCAATGTGTTACCCCTTTAACACTCATATCAGCCAAAAATAGCTTCTGCAGTGGTGTTGAGAAATGTCAATTTGCAGACCAAGAGAAGACTATTTTTGACAATTTACCCCTGGAATGACTGGCTAGATGGCCGAACCAGTCATTCCAGTGGTACATTTTCAAAACCAGTCTTCTCTTGGTCTGCAAATGGACATTTTCTATGAGAAAATTTTCTTGAACAAATGTGAGTGTTAAAGGGTGAAAATCGTTTCAAACGCACGCGCAAAGTGACGGAGCTTAGCTAGAAACGGGTGCCGCAATGCTATAAGTGGGCGAGGCAAGGCTAGAAATGGGCGGGGCATAGATAGCGATGGGTGGGTCAAGACTAGATATGGGCCGTGCGTGGCCAGAAAGAGACCCCCTCCAACGGAGACAATGAATGACATTGTTCATTTTGAATGTGGACGCTGTTGTCTTGAAATGAACATCAAACAAAATGATCGTTAAATACGTCAAGCTGGCATATATTAATGGATCTACTACCTTAACTACAATGCCATTGCAGGACGAGACGATTTCTACAGAAATACATTTAATCTCAGGAATGCAGTAGGCTAATTAGGGATGAGTATCGCCTTAAGAACTGGAATATGTATTAGATATATCTCTCATGTATATATCCTCTTCAACAGACATAACTTCAATATCTCTTTGAAAAGTCATCACATACCGGATCTCATGCGCAGATCAAAGAAGTAACACGTATTTAATGGCTAAGGTTCATTATCCTCCCCATAGAGGCGCCCCTGTATCACCCCGTCATATTTAACACTGCTTATTGCCACACCCATCGCTTATATTCGCCAGTAAATCAATATCTTCTACAGATTGCGTACTAATAGTGTTTCTGATTTTCTGTTTTATTGAAGGTAACATGACTTCACGAATCGTGTAGCGAGTGAAGTTAAGTTCAGTAACAAATGCAACAGTAAGAATCGGACGCACAGGAGTAGGCTAGCGTCTGGCGGATTGGCTGACGGACGGACGGCAAGACTGATTAACTAGTTACTATTTGACCAATATTTACACAAGAATTTTATGACCTGCAGCTGGATAAATAGCCTATATGACGTCGATGTTACTCTACTAATATCGTTTCAATTATCGCTAATAAGACCATCTTTAAAACGTTAGATCAATGAAATCTGATGCTTTCAATCCCCTTTTTATAATAATGGAGGAATCCGGTCTGTCGCTCGACTACCTGACGTCATAATCAAAATTCGTCACTAGTTGGTTGACGTCACAATCAAGTGACGTGGGTCCGTTACGAAAGTAGCAAAAGTCCGATTGTAGCCTAAGTCTAGGAATTGTATATTTTCTTGAATTTACAATTTAATAAACATTTTGTTGAATATTTTAAGACTAATTTGACTCTGATTTGTTACTGCCATAGCCATTGCCATAGGCAAGACACAGCCCCAGTTAAATTAGTTTCAAATTATTCAAGAATGTTTAATATCACAGGCATACAATTCGCACAACAACGTTTAGTCCGTCATCAATTACGTGTTTGCGACGAACCTATCTACATCAGTCATGCCGTTATTGATCATGACGTCATCGTACATGTCACGTAGTTGTTTATGACATCATATCATTGACGAATAAACGGGAATCTGCCATTGGATTGGAAAAAAATGCTGCCTAATGCAGGGATGTTTCCAATCTAATTTCGTTCAAAATATTCAACAGAATATTTATTGTTTTCTTTCTGTATTTGTTTTGAAAATATCCTAAGTTACTGTAATGAGTCACCGTCGTTTATTAGGATTTCATGCACGCATGTCATACAAAACACGCACCAATACATGACAATATGTTTGGTAATATTGTAACGAGTATCTGAGACCATCCTGCTCATGCAATCCGCTTATTATTCATATCGCGTTTCGTAATTATTTCGGAAGTTGTCTATGTGAGCGTTATGTGTGTGGCTTTTATTGCTAGAGATTCCAAACTTAATGGACTAAGCAACATTATATTGTATTAGCATCTCAGCATCTGCCAAATGTTTATCGTACATATTTTATTGTATCTGTAGGTAAAACGCTGTTTAATTGTATAATATTTAGTTTTCCAATTAGGGTATATGGTATTAAAATATAGTCGTTTGGTATTTATTGAAGGTTCTTCAAAATATATGCAAATGCATAGATATGTTCGCAGATAGTAGATTAAGTTACATTTAAAACGAGTTTCTCAGTTTCTTATAAGACGTCATCTTAAAGAGGCAATAACTGATATATGATCTATATATGTGAGATACGGCATTATGTTTATAAGATGCTTCCAGTGGGTCAATACTAGCATTTGAACATCGATTCTTATATACGTGACCACACAATATAGGCAAGAAGATACATATCAGAAATTCCTCATATTAAAAACAAATTTGATGGCAAAATTCACAGCCGATTCGCAGAGAACACAATAGTATTTCGTGGGTTGGTGAGCCATATTGAGTCATCTTTGATGTAGTCCATATATGTTTTATGGTTTCATCCTCAGCGTTGATATATTGCTTTTAAACCCTTTGCACTGATATATAACTTTTGAAATTCTTGCACACAGCGGTTTGTATGACCTTTTGTCTGGCGCCAGTATTTTGTCTTAAAACGGGGCTATAGCCTCTTTAATAAAATCCGGGAACCTATGGATGCACTTTTAGCAAAGCTCCCACCACTTGCACGCGCCTAGAGGGCGCACCAACTTTACACAATGATAGTTGACATTACTGGTTTAACTTTTGTCCACATTCGTAAAAACTTTCAGCAATAAAACAGGAATTAAAGAGAACAACTATCTAATAAAATAGAGTTTCAATTCATTACATTTATGTAGAAATTCACTTTCTAGAGTATCCACCCATCATATGACGTCATAATCAACTACGTGATGTGTAGAATGACATCATTATGAATGACATCATGACTGATGTCGATAAGTACGTCACGAACACATATTTGAAGACGGTCTATGTGTTGTTGTACACATTGTATGCCTTTACTATTTAATAAATATTCTGTTGAATATTTTGAAACTAATATGATTGGGCGCTGTTGTGTCATAGGCAGTAACAGTACCCAGTCAAATTAGTTACAAAATATTCAACAGCTTCCCTGTATAGTTTTCAGGAAATTGATAGTTAGGGCATTCGGGGATCGATCAATCCCAACACGGCCAGGTGTGGGTGGAGCTTAGCTAGTGATGGGCGGGGCATTGCATTGATAGGCCAAGTCAAACAACATTTTGTGAGAAAACTCCTAGTCAGTCATGTAATGCGTATTTCGTATTCAGCCTACGTCATTTAAGTGAAACACCAGCTAGCAATAATCTAAAAATAGATGTCTATCAACATGTTATGTAAATGATGCCATATCTGGAACCACTGAGCGATCTCACACCCCTCCCCAACCCCTCCCACAGGCATCCCCGCCACCCCATCCGTATCACCAGCCTGATGAAGTAATAAAAACAATGGAATCCATCATGTTATTCCCGGGATATGAGGATTTACTGTAGTTCGGATCGATCGGTCAGGTACCGGCCTTACCAGCTAAGCTGGGTACGCGCCGCCCATCCTGGATTCGTTCCCTGAACACGCACCCCTGGGTAGAGCTATACGCGTATATGAGCCTCTGAGAGAGATCGCGTTGTAAAAACGACTAAGTTCGTTAAAGCGCATAGCGTGCATGCACGCGCTTAATACTATTTTTGACAGAGCGCGTATTGCACGACCAAGATAGGATGGCGCTTTTAGTGTACCGAGTGGGTACATTGTAATCCTTTGTCATTACTTGTTCCCGCCGAAGCTGGCATTAATCAAAACCAGAATTCGACGGGCTTTTCGAATCTATAAACCATTTCAAAATCGCTTAAGAAATGGCTGAGTTATCCACGGAAAACCCCTTTTGATTATCTTCAAAATATTGCCGTGATGTCGTAACCACGTGTACGCAGAACTTCTAGAATGTTCTAGAACATTCGACTGCGTTATTATTGCTGATTGGCTATTACTCGACCGATGATTGGTTGGAGCCTGCGCCTATGACGTCACGAGTAGTATAAAGGGAGACAAAATCCAGAACTCGAGAGCATCCACGGCCAGGAGCCGAATAGGTTGGATCTGTATTCGGCTACTACCAGCAAGACAGGCATTAAGCAGATGACTTCGGTCTCGAAGGTTTCTCTTCCGTAGCCCCTGCAGTAATCCAACCCACCACACTAAAGCAAGTTTGTGTCTCCCATTTGTGCGGGAGCATTTTTGGAACTTTCGAATATTGTTCACGAATACATCAAGAACTAACTCGGAACACCAACTTGCGGTGAGGCCTTTCCTGGCCTGAAAATGTGATTCTACAGATGTAGAGGCAGCGATGTTCTTTGGTGGATGACTCGCCGGATCTGCCGGCCATGCCAAAAAGTGGTCATTCCACCGTCCCCGCACTGATGTCGTGCAGGTTTATTTAAACCTTTTTGACCGCAGCAAGTAAACTTTGCCCGGTATGTCTTAAGAGCTAACTGACGTACCCCGCACCGTCACGCTTAGTTCTGTATCTTCATCCGTATTCAACAACCCCCGCTTATGATCGGGTTGTTGGTAACTTCCATCCATACCATCGGTGTACGGGAACTTTCGTCTTAGCAGTTATGTTATTGTATCTTTTACTGACTACTCGTTACACATTCTATATTGTGATTACAGTCCTGAGTTCAATCCACTACCG
This sequence comes from Chaetoderma sp. LZ-2023a, assembly GCA_034401795.1. Taxonomy (NCBI): domain Eukaryota; kingdom Metazoa; phylum Mollusca; class Caudofoveata; order Chaetodermatida; family Chaetodermatidae; genus Chaetoderma; species Chaetoderma sp. LZ-2023a. Next base: position 98,897,311 of record CM067366.1, read on the forward strand.
TCCTGGACTGCTTACGGAAATCCTGTTTGCGGGAACCGTCATGCGGGAACTTTCCAACTTTCAGAGAACGCATCAACTCACATCAAACCAAGGATGACGTATCAATTTCAGTAACACGATAGCCCATGCTTAAGAATGGCTACCGATCATTCAAGTAACTATACTTAACATTTTAATTATTCCGTTAATTACATCTTTAATAATTACACCTTATCTGTATAAACGGTCCCGATGACTAAAAGGCACCGTAACGGTCTTAGGACCGCTAGTTATAATTTCTGTATCTGTTTATAGTTATTCTTATTTTCTGTAAGGTGTTTTTACTAACCGCATCGTAGTAGGTCCCTCAACCTGTACTTTATATATTATTCTGATCATTTTACACTGTATTGTTAATTTGGTTAGTTTTTTATATGGCAAGTAGCCATTACTTTATATGTTTTATTTAGTTATGGAAAAATATAGGACTGCAGTGCACGTAGGAAATACTATTCAGCAACATTCGTATATGCAGGACGTTCTCCCGCCACCAACAATTTTTCACTGAGGTCGCTGTCCGTGCTATAACTCTGTTTAGCCTGGCATGCTACCGACTAAAAACCTTTCTATTCAGCTCGGTAAGATAGGTTTAATATGATTAGAGACAATCCTTCAGCAGGAGACACGTAGTGTAGTGTAGGCCTCTTTTCCGGTAGTTGCGATAATTTAGCCCCGCACTCCGGCAAGGTTGTGTAAGATTGGCCAACATACCTAATGGGCCTCATATTTCTAAGTTATTGTCTCTCTTCATGTTCCACTAAGCCTTATGGCTTTTTAATTGTTTGGATTGCCCTATCCGCACCATGGACTGATCCGACCCTGGGAAACTATTGGGGTTTCCGAGCGGTGATGGCCAGGGTGTGGTATCACACACATTCCCCGCGTATCTTCGGATACTTAGTAGTTAGTTACCCTTGCCAAGGTAGGAAGCACTGCTAAAACATATCTTAATTACTATTTTCATTTATCTGCTGAACAATCCTCCCGCTCTGCAGTGCATAACTGGGCAACTTGCGTTTAAACCTAACATCAGGTTAAAAAGTTATCTCCGTCGGACCTGGTGACGGGCGAGATGCGCATCCCCACCGAATTCCGTAAGAATGTCTGGGCATGATATTAAGATCTGCCACGCCCTCACAGGAAGGACATTCGCGGTGGGTATTTGTCTCTCTTACCCCCACCACAACGATAGATCAGTTGCCTAAAATTGCTTTTGTGAAAAGTAACCAATGCCTGTGACGTTGTATGTGGTTACAGAGCGAGATGTCCGGATTCTTACCCAGTTCGGAGATCTTGCAAAGTAACATGTATGCACGCTGTCTTCAGTATTGATGTCTTGGGGCATCCGTTCTCAGTGACAACCATATCCAAAAGCTAAGTAGACGCCAGCCATTTACTAATTCAGCGTATTGAAAACTACATAAGACGGTGACGTGGGAATCCTTCGGGAATCGCTCGTCCCGTCTTCACGTAAAACAGCACGCAACTTTATCGTCATAATTTCACTAGGTATGCTCTTTTCTTCACAGCATTTTGGTTGAATATTAGAGTAAGCCTTTTCGGCCAATACTCTTCTCCCGCTTTAAGCGATGGCGATATTTTACTGTGACGGAGGCCCATGCGAGGCACTTGCCTCTCGCAAGGATTCATTGACGATGGCCCACGTGAGGATAATACTCCTCACCCAAACTAGCATGAGGATTTTTCGACACTATAAAAGATAATTTTCTTTCCTTTCAGCTTAGAGGTATAATAGCTTATATTAAGTTAATTAGTTTTCTCGTGTGTGGGAGCCTCCCTTACGGGGATACCTCTGCAGACCTACGAGTCTGTGTGGTACCTCCGGGAGCCCCACGTTTAAAACTTCATCAGGCTGTCTCTATGTCTTGTATTTTCGTATGTTCATTATATTTATCTAGCATACTTGACGGTCTGTTTGGGTGAAAATATTGTATAGACTTATGTTAATTAGGTCACCAAATCAAATCTTTTAAGTCCATGGATCACAAAATTGCTATGGACAGGCATACTGGTGACACAAACTCTTAGGATGAGACTGTAGTGTTTAATGTTCGCGACGATGGTCGCACGGCCCCACCGGAACGATGAGTTCCACTGGCCTGTCATGGTTACCCGTAGGGCAGTATCGCACAGGATCTGTAACTCCGAGACCGGAAACTACCCAGCGTCATCATTCGTCGTGCACTTGCGGTGTGGTGAGTCAACACCAGACACCGGACCGGCACGACACCACCCCGCGAGCTACATTACACGATATCCTCAAATTCAGGTCTGCATTCTATAACTTTTCTGCGCACCGCCATTTTGAACTAAACGCCACACTAATAAAATTATTATCCACTGATGACAGATAGAAAATGATGAGACTGAATTCACATGCTCAGATTGGGCAGAGAATCTGTTTTCATTGATTGTTCCTAGGTACTGGAAATCTACAGTGATTGTCTACGTCAATGAAGCCTATCGTGGTATTAAAGACAGGGAGTGTATTAAGCGGTTAGACAGTGAGCAATTATTCCCAGGATGTAAAAATGTCTACCAGAACAGACATAAGTTTCCATCAGTGAGAGAATTTCTATCAAATGTTTTAACACCATTTAAACACGCAGCATATTCAGAAATTTCTAAAGAACAAATTGTCCAACTTCCTCTAAAACAAATCTTAGTTTTATTTATTCGCTGAGAGTCTGTATCACATATCTGTGCCCACTCATATGTGCCTTAATGAATTTGAATGTGGATGTTGTGAAGTTGATACTAACTTTTTGTTCATGTATTCTCAAATGAAGGAAGCTGGAACTAAAAATAATTGCTGCGATTGTTGCAGCGGGTACCATCAGCTGTTGTACTTCGCTGTGTTTATGCTTCTCACCGAATAGATGAGGTATTGGGAATGAAACATAAATGGTTCATCTATGACTGACAGAACCTGTGTTCGAATGGCGATTCAGATGTTTTAATTAATATGCATGCCAACAGATGCGACCTCTAACAACAAGGTGATGATAAAAAGTATACATTTGACAACTCCAAAGTCACGAGCTTTTCTTACTGTTCTTTCTTCTCTTAGTCAGACACGTCCTGCTTCACCAGAAACATTTCAGAATATAAGATTGTTCATAATCAAAGGCGTTTACGGCGACAAACGGAGAACTACACATGAGGATGCGCGTGCATAAAATGGATGAGTATGAAATGAAAATCCACTTTGGGAATTCACCTTTCAGTCTATCATCTGACGTCATATGACGTCATAACCAGGTACGCGGCTTGTAGGATGACGTCATAATCATTGCGTCATAAATGATTCTATATTCTGTAACTCTTAAGCCATCGTGTGAGACTTATATCATTTAAGCCTTTAATTTGTCAAGAGATTTCAAGAAAATTTTAATATTTGCTCAGTGAATAACACTTTGCTGGCCAAGAGATTTTTTGGTAAATTTACCACTGGAATATAGGAAAGTAGTTTTTAAGAGGTGGATTTTAACCTGTTTTACGATTAATTCACCTTTCCATCATTTGACCTCATATCACGTCATAATCAGCTCAGCGCGTGTATGATGACGTCACAATCATCACGTCACATAGGGTTCCATATGTTTTTGTAATTCTTTTGCTATTTAATAAACATGCTGTTGAATATTTTGGGGCTAATTTGACCTACGGGAGCAACAGCGCCCGTTCAAATTAGTTTCAAAATATTGGACAGCTTACCTGTGTAGGTTTTTTTGGAAATTGATAGTCAGGGTGTTCAGAGATGGACCGATCCCAACACGAGCAAGGCGTGGGTGGAGCTTAGCTAGAGGTGGGCGGGGCATAGCTAAAACCGGAAAGGTCCAATCCACTCAATAAAGATACACATGGCCTCGGAACTCACATAGTAAACTATCAGATCTATGCATGGTTTCATTTTGACAATGTATATGCTCAGTCGTCTCAGCCTCTCTATAGATGGCAGATGTTGTATGCTATATATGTGTGGGTGCATGGATATAGCTCGGCAGCACTACCTTTCACAATGGATTCACTCCTTACACGACAGGCTCAAAAACACATTTGCCAATGATAATCCAGATACTTCAGACACAAACGATGAGAGTGATGATGGCGATGAGAGGGATGATGGTGATGAGAGCGATGATGGCGATGAGAGTGATTATGGCGATGAGATGGATGATGGTGATGAGAGGGATGATGGCGATGAGAGTGAAGATGACGATGAGAGGGATGATGGCGATGAGAGGGATGATGGTGATGAGAGTGATGATGGCGATGAGAGTGATGACAGCGATGACAGTGGTGATGGCGATGAGAGGGATGACGGCGATGAGAGTGATGATGGCGATGAGAGTGATGATGACGATGAGAGGGATGATGGTGATGAGAGGGATGATGACGATGAGAGTGATGATGGCGATGAGAGTGATGATGGTGATGAGAGTGATGATGGCGATGAGAATGATTATGGCGATGAGAGGGATGATGGCGATGAGAAGGATGATGGCGATAAGAGTGAAGATGACGATGAGAGTGATGATGACGATCAGAGGGCTGATGGCGATGCGAGTGATGATGGCGATGAGGGTGATGATGGCGATGAGAGGGATGATGGCGATGAGAGTGATGATGACGATGAGAGTGATGATGACGATGAGAGTGATAATGGCGAGGAGAGTGATGATGGCGATGAGAGTGATGATGGCGATGAGAAGGATGATGGCGATGAGAGTGATGATGGCCATAAGAAGGATGATGGCGACGAGTGTGATGATGGCGATGAGAGTGATGATGACGATGAGAGTGATAATGGCGAGGAGAGTGATGATGGCGATGAGAGTGATGATGGCGATGAGAAGGATGATGGCGATGAGAGTGGTGATGGCGATGAGAGGGGTGATGATGATGAGAGTGATGATGGCGATGAGAGGGATGATGGCGATGAGAGGGATGATGGCGATGAGAAGGATGATGGCGATGAGAGTGATGATGGCGATGAGAGTGATGATGACGATGAGAGTGATGATGGCGATGAGAGTGATGATGACGATGAGAGTGATAATGGCGAGGAGAGTGATGATGGCGATGAGAGTGATGATGGCGATGAGAAGGATGATGGCGATGAGTGTGGTGATGGCGATGAGAGGGGTGATGATGATGAGAGTGATGATGGCGATGAGAGGGATGATGGCGATGAGAGGGATGATGGTGATGAAAGTTTTGATGGCGATGAGAGTGATGATGACGATGAGAGTGATAATGGCGAGGAGAGTGATGATGGCGATGAGAGTGATGATGGCGATGAGAAGGATGATGGCGATGAGAGTGGTGATGGCGATGAGAGGGGCGATGAGAGTGATGATGACGATGAGAGTGATGATGGCGATGAGAGTGATGATGGCGTTGCAAACGTGAGAGTGTTTAATTTGGCAAGTGTAATTAGTAACCTAAGTTATATTTAGTTAACCTCTTCAACTATCATTCTTAGATAAACCAACATAGCTATGATGAAATGCGTATTCTTTTGATTGGTTGAAATTAATTGAACTGAAAGTCATTACTGCCTAATACAGAAACGTCTTCCAAACAGATTAATTCCAAACAAGCCAACAGCGTTCTCGTACGTGTGTCCAAAAGTTGACAAACATGGAACTCATCTGTGACGGTGTTGAGGATTTAATGTATTATAAATTGGTCAAATATCCTATGATTTATGTCAATCCAGAGTGGTTTGCTTTCGATTGATATTCTGATATCAAATAATAATAAATCATAGCAGACCTTGCCATAGGTTCCATGATCAATTTTTGGTGGAATGTGTTTGGAATTACAAATTATGCACAGGTTTGCAGTATATTCAACAATGAATAACAAGCCATCGAAAAGTAGAATCTAAAAGTGAATAACCTTCCTGAATATGCAGCTTCACTAGCTTTATTTTGATATACAGCATGATAACGTTGCCGTGAAATAATAGCGACAGTCATATGTTAATGATTTACACGCATTGACACGTCTTTGCATAACATTATCAAACGAAGATGAAACGTAATTTTAAGGGATTTTTCAACAATACATGTCAATGGACATTTCCAGTTTTAGCTATGCCCCGCCCATCTATATCTAAGTTCCACCCACGCCACGCTCGTGCTGGGATCGATCGCTCTCTGAACTCCCTGACTATCAATTCCCAGTACACTAGGCAGGTAAGCTATTAAATATATTGAAACTAAATCGACTGGGTGCTATTGCTGCAGCAACAGCACCCATTAAGATTAGTTTCAAAATATTCAAAAGCATGTTTATTAAATAGCAAAGACATACAATTCGTACAACGTGTCGGACTATTAAGCGTTAAATACGGACTATTTTGAATCATTCATGACCACATGATTATGACGTCAGCATACACGTCACTTAGTTCATTATGACGGGATATGACGTCAGATGATCGATGGATAAACTGGAAAGGTGAATTAGCTTCAATTTCATATGAAGCATGATAATGATCTAGTCTACAGCAAGAGAATATTTATTACCATAGGCCATCTTGGAAAAGATCCCCTGGTGGCAGTTTCCCCAAACATTTGAGATATATATCCCGATTAATTTTTTTCAGTGACTCCTTGGGACATGGAAGACATGCTCAAAACAAGTTCTCCATACATTGACCATGGATCCTATGGCAGTGTCTTCTACTAATAGTTCGATATAGACAGGATAGTTCTAGTGACATTTTAAGTAAGTTTGTGTCACTAAATGCTTGTGGATCTAATTGCGCTAATAACCGGTCGTGGGTAGTGAGTACAGCCCAGCCCACCCCACCCCTCTACCCACCCCGACACCTCTCCCACCCGAGTAATAATCTCCATGCAAAACTGTAGTGGGGGAGGGGATATAGAAAATGTAATCATAAAAAAGTGCGTGTACTCTATCATAGAACTACTCCATTCATAGATAGATAGATAGATAGATAGATAGATAGATAGATAGATAGCTAGCTAGCTAGCTAGCTAGCTAGCTAGCTAGCTAGCTAGCTAGATAGATAGATAGATAGATAGATAGATAGATAGATAGATAGATAGATAGATAGATAGATGTGTATTACACCCGGATCATACAAATGATATATGGGGAATATGATTAAACAGGTTTGGCAGTGGTGAAGTATTTACAGTACATTATAATGTGTGCATCTTACCCATATTATCTTATTATAATTATTATTAACATTATTAGCTTAGCATTGCCATTGACATGGTCACAGTCGTCATCTTCGTCGTCGTCGTCGTCGTCGCTATTGTCTATGCAGCATGGTGAGTTTGTGCAAGGGTCTACCTTGCGGAGAATTGGCCTGCACTAATGCAGATAGATATGATATAAGGCGGAAACTATTTAGTAAAATGAACAGTCATGCTTGATTTGTCTCAATGTTCGGGAAGGATATGAAATACGGGGAAGAATTTGTGAATATCCAGTAAATGGTAATATCCCGAGAGCCACTGAGCGGACCGGATTATACAGGTAAGCTGTTGAATATTTTAAAACTAATTTGATTTGGTGCTGTTGCTGCCTATGGCAAATTAGTTTCAAACTATTCAACAACATGTTTATTAAACAGTAAAGACATACACTTCGTACACCAACGCTTAGTCCGTCATCAATTATGCGTTCGTGACGAACTTAACTACGTCATTCACGATGCCATTGATTATGACGTCATCCTATACGTCACGTAGCTGATTATGACGTCATATGATTGATGGATAAACTGGAATTAGCCATTACGTTAGATGCGCGTTCTCAACCTGAAGCCATGGGTCTATTTTAATATGATCGGAGCTGTGTGTTGAGATAACTACCGAAACAAGCGGCATGCCCGTAGATCGTGACGTCATCTCAAATGAAGAAATAAAAAAGGCGAATAGCATGAGGAAATAACTATTATAACGAAAAATTAAATATATATGCTAGATATGAATACACACAATATTTAATGTGACAAACAATTCCACAACTTTGTGAAATTCGCCGTGAAATGTTTAATAGGCCGCCTACCTTGAAGACAACATATTCGGCTCAGAACCGAATCTTTCCTTGATCATGGCCGCATCGCCATGGAGGCCCAGCTGATTGGCCATCATCCCCATGGTAGCGTGTGACGACAGTACCGGATGTGCAAATGGCATGAAGTGGAGAGCGCTCATGGAGTAGGGATTGTGCGGGAATCCGTTCAGGAATGCCGGCGGTACCTTTCTATCCGCGAGACCTACAAAGGTGAGGTTAAACCCTGTTTTGATAATGTAGTGTACATCGCATAAATAAGCTAACAAATTCAAAACAGACACATGTTAGTTAGTTACTAATTTTGAACACGATGTAGGTCTACGAAATGTTCTGTAAAATATTTTGAAAATAATTGGTGGACGACATTGATGCCTAATGTTTTACACTCCAAAGGACCTCTCCAGTTTATCTATCAATCATATGACATCATAATTAATTACGTGACGTGTAGGATTACGTCATAATCAATGCCGTCATGAATGGAGTACATAAGTTCGTCACGAACACTTAATTGTTGACGAACTAATCGTTGGTGTACGAATTGTATGTCTTTACTATTTAATAAACATCTTGTTGAATATTTTAAAACTAATTTGACTGGGCGCTGTTGCTACCATAGGCAGCAACATCACCCAGTCAAATTAGTTTCAAAATATCCAACAGCTTACCTGTATAGTTTTCTGGATATTGATAGCCATAGAGTGAAAGAATCGATCGATGTGGGTGGAGCTTAGCTAGAGATGGGAGGGGCCTAGTTAAAACTTGATTCCTCCATAATGTTCAGACTATTCAACAGTACGTTTATTTTGTTTAGGATACATGTCATAGGTTATTCCTGAGCTGCAATGTACATAGAGGATCTCAAGAGAGTTGTGTTTTCTGTTCAAATTTATCATACGAGTTTAGTGAGATCTTAGTTGGAACGCATTTTAAAAGCGAGCGGCAAATGGGATTTCACTAAATGAATGTGATAGACCTGATCCCAAATGGGAATGGGTTTGAGAGTATTTATTACATAACCTATTTATTATTTCTAATTTCTACATCGATCCTGACACGTTTCCTTACCATTTTACTGTGCATTATTGTATCGCTATAGGGCTTCACTGCTGAGACGTTTGATCAATAAGCAACACACTCGAATGGCAAACGTAGTATTTTATTATATCAGATGTGAAATTATTGATAGGCGTGACTATATTTCATTTCACTACCATTTAACAGTAATAACACCAGAGTAATCAGAGATTACAAACCTCCCGATCGCATTGTAAACTTTTATCTTATATTCACGGTTTTTTTGATTTTCGTGATTTTAAATCTTTTTTCAGGTCATGGCCAAAGTTGTGGAACCCTAATGGGTCACGTTAGAGGTTCGTATTTACACCAAAATGTTTGAAAATAAAATTGTTGAAATTATATAGTTTTGGAGGTTTAAATTATGTACCTCAATGCAATGAAACCAAATAAATATTAACTATGATGATTTCATTCTGTATAAATAAATTTCGCATGTTTTTATTTTTTAGTTGTGAATTTGAATTAGAGACCCGTGACTCTAATTCAGCTTGACAACTGAAAGAATTATATTAATTTATAGGTAAAGAAATCATCATAAGCTAAGATTTATTTCGTTTCATTACATCTCGGCGCACGCTTTAAGCCTGTAAGCAGATGCAGCAGAATCAGCAGCAGTCAGCAAGTTACCTGGGAAGTGACGTGGATCAAAGTGATAATCTCCATTATGTAAGCGAGACTTCTTCAGGTTTTCAACAGCATCCGGACGAGGACTTAAACATGGAACACGCTTTGGAGGCCGACCAGGACGAGCACTGAAAATACAGATGCATAATTGTTTTATTTATGTATTAATCCATCCATGTATGCACCCATCCATCTATTGAACCAGAGAGTCACACACCCATTTATTTATTTATTTATTTACTTATTTATTTATTTATTTATTTATTTATTTATTTATTTATTTATTTATTTATTTATTTATTTATTTATTTATTTATTTATTTATTTATTTATTTATTTATTCTTAGTTCTATTAACCGGTCGGTCGGTCGGATGGTTGGATGGTCGATCGGATGGCAGGCAAGAAAGCAAGCAGGCAAGTAAGCAAACAAGTGTAGCCTGTGACGGTTGAGAGGCGAGCGAGTGGCGATGGCTGGCGAAGGTGAGCAGCTGTGGGCGTCGAGTGGTCAACCACAGTGACGGCGAGAGGTCGGTGGTAGTCAGAGTCATCCAGGCGCTCTGAGCTGCTGGTCGGATGATGAGACATGTCAGTTCTCGGGTGGGCGAGCGTGTCTTTCGTTGCTCGCATCCTCCTGGTGCACTCTTCCTCTAGCTTCCTACCTACATATGTTTGCACACCAAAGCAGCTGCTGCATCTCTGGATGCACGTGGGTCCGGCCGTATATAAACGGAGCCCATGATTATCCCCGGATTGAACTCGATCATGCTGTCTGGGTCGTCTTGACGAGATGACACGTTGGTTAGAGGCGGCGCTCCTTCTAATTTGATTATAGTGAAGAGATGAGAAATAAGCGGTCAAATTCTCGACTAAATGTACAGCGAGGGAATGACTCTTGCGTTTGCCAAAAGTACGGCCCATGAGCTCGTTTATTCCTCTGAGCGTCGAGATGTAAGTTGGAGATGTTTTTGTTCGCAGATTCCTTACAAGGATATGCACGCGGTTATAAGGATATTTTAACGTAAATATGTATATACAAGAGATGCTTCTTCTTTCCTTAGCAGGCCCTGTGAATGAAGAATTAACCATCACGTATACAGAACGGGTCCACCACCGTGAGGTGAATGTGTTTTCACAAATTTAAGGCCGGTGCTATGCACCGTTGTTTGACTTATCACAACTTTTGGTCAGTATTCAGTTCTAGCTGATTTTAGGCATCTCTATCTCTCTCTCTCTCTCTCTCTCTCGCTCGCTCTCTCTCTCTCACACACACACACACACGCACGCACGCGCGCACGCGCGCGCACCCGCACACACACCAGCAAGAAATACTATATAAATATATTTCCTAGGCCAAAATGTGAGCTCGCGGAGGCGGGATGCTCTAAGGTTGGGCCTAAGCTAACACGTGGCTGGATTATACCTAGCTTTAGAGGTACACCAAAATCCACGAGAGAAAAGAAGAAAAGGGAGAAAAAGAAGGGGGGAAGAAATCCGAAAATGGTTCCTGTTTAATGGTTTACGTATAATCCAAATATAGGGTAAGAACAAATCAGTTAGTTGATGTCACTTGAAGATGTTTCGGGCCGGTCCTTCTAGGCCACAGTTCGCCGACTGTAGGATGTTATGTGCTTAAACTAAGGGTTTGCAATTTTAGCCTGCGTGCGTGCGTGCGTGTGTGCGTGCATGCGTGCGTGTGTGTGTGTGTGCTTTATCCTTCACGGCCTAGCGCTAGCATACTTATTAGATTAGTTAGTAGACATGACCGTGAGTAGCAGCAATTATGTGGAAGCCGAAACCGACCCACAGCCACAAGAACACTGCACTCTTCACAGCGGCTGGTACCGAAAGGTGGCATGGACCATCATCAGGAGGAACAGATACGGATACAGGTATGGAAACAATTACAACAATCGTATGCACTGATTGATGTAGCTACAACATTCCAATTATGTAAGACCGAAACCAGCCAACTTCCGCATTTATCTAATATTTAATGACAGCACATACAAACACACACACACACACACACATATATATATATACACCTGTGCAAAAGTTAAGCACCACCCTATTTTTACGCACATGCGAGGGTATATTCATGTGCTATGAAGAAAGCAATAGCATAAACATTTATGTACCCATCCATCTTAGTGCAAGAGGTAATAATGCAACTAGATGAATGCTGATTATGATGGTGGGGAAACACTGTATGTTTTTGTTTGAACTTGAAAACGAGGCCTGAATATGGTTACGTTGACACAACTGACAACTATTGCCCTACAGTTGACACACGTGGCTAGATTGTCATTAATGGTGTCTGAAAACGAAGTTTAACATCTGTGCACGAGTTTGAGACTGTCATTATTAATACCGGGTATATCCACCTTGTGCCTGGATGACGGCCTGGACACGACGTCTCATGCTGGTCACCAACCGACTGATACGCCATTGTGGTATTCGTTGCCATTCAAGATGGAGTGCGTCTGTTAATTCCTATAGGTTCTGCACAGGAGGATCCCTCCTTCTCACCATGTTTCCCAGAATGTCCCAGATATGCTCAATAGGGTTCATGTCAGGGCTCCTTGCTGGCCATGGTAGGGGTTCGATGGCATTCTGGCGGAGGTATTCATGCACAGCTCTAGCATGATGTGGTCGGGCGTTGTCATCCATGAATATAAGGTGGGTTCCAGGTGCATGATTTACAAAATGAGGGACCACAACTCTATCCAGTATGGAATCTTGATATCTTTGTCCATTTAGTGTTCCAGGTACAGTCAACAGATCCAGCTTACAATCAAATGAGATGCACCCCCATATCATAACGGAATCTCCACCAAATGGAACTTCTTCCATGATGTTACGTTGGTCGTACGCCGTGCGTCTGGACCTCCATACACGAGTTCGACCATCTGTGGCATGAAGCAGGAACCGACTTTCATCGGACCAGTGTACCCGTCTCCAGGATCTCATGCTTCTTTCGTTGCACCACCTCAGACGCTCATCTTTGTGGTGTGCAGTGAGGAGAGGACGTCTGACAGGTCTCCTAGCTTTCATGCCAGCAGCATACAGTCTCCTTTTGACGGTAGACATTGACACTCTATTGCACGTTTCCCATTGCTGGCTGAGCACTCTGCTGTTGGTGAATGGAGATCTCCTACCAAGGCGTACTAGGGCTCGATCATCACGGGCAGTAGTCTTCTTCGATCTTCCAGATCTAGGCCTGTCCTTCACCTCGTTAGTTTGCCCATGTTTTGCAATCAAACGACTGATTACAGTATGGTTAATGTTCAGCTGTCTGCCAATCTCTCTGCATGACATACCAGTGGTATGCATGCCTATGATTTGCCATTTCACACGATCACTTAACCTTCGTCTTGCCATAGCGGTTCACAATCAAGAGCTAATTCTCTCTGTACAAATAAACCACGGTCATGAACACAAAATTCCTAATCTTGTCGCCTAAATCTGTATGTAATGTTCTACACCTCAAACTGGACTTTTACATAACTGAACACGTGTGCTGTTTCCCGCCACGCACGGACATCAAGCGGCGTGAAGTCATGCATGCATGTGCATTTCGTACTTGGAATTATGTCAGCTAACGCGGGGACAAAAAGTATGGCAGCCTAGTTGTACCATCATGTTTCTACGTTCTATTGTTTTTGCTGGTGCTTAACTTTTGCACAGGTGTATATATATATATATATATATATATATATATATATATATATATATATATATATATATATATATATATATATATATATATATATATATATATATATATATATATATATATATATATATATATATATATATATATATATATATATATATATATCTAAAACAGTTATCTAGCAAGTCAGTGCATGTATACGAATAGTACAGTTACTAACACTACTATAGAACTATTACAACAGTAAAAACAAACAACGAAAAGATGCACCACATGAACCGGCTTTAATCCTGACTTCTCTACGAAAGGGCAGAGCACTGTGCATCTTAAACAAAGCAAGACGACGCTATGTAGACTTGAAGCGCGACCAGGCCGTGTTCTTACTAGAGACTTAATCCTGAATAACGCCATACATCAGTATGGCGTTATTCCGGATTACGTCTCTAGTGAGAACACAGCCTTAGTTATTTCTACTTATCTACCGTTTTAGCCAGAGCATGATTGTGACCAGGCAGAAGAGGAAAAAAGGATCCTATTTGTCTGATTTGGGGTAGCTGTGCAGATGGACCTACGATCGCTGCTGGGATAGGATCCAGTTTAAGTTTGCAGCTTATAATCCTTCTATGGGGTGAGCCCCTATCGAAATGTGTTTAGGTATAATGGTACAACGAGGTGCAGGGTGGCGTGTGTGCACAACGCGGCTAATGGCGCAACTTTTTATCTGACAGTCCGAAACATTAGGCCATGAATGGCGTCAGTCAAGCGGGATGAACAACGTATTCAAGTTATGGACTGAGAGTGGCAGCTCCTACAGAAGCTGGCCAATAGTGCAGATAGCAGTGCCGGTGATCCTAAATGCATAGGTTACCTGCCTCGTATCCTCTGAGCGGAATACGCGGCTCTTCCTCCTAATGGGCCGATGATGTTTGATTGGTTTGGTTGGCATACAGTTCGGGTCTCTGTTAAACAGGTCCCATTCACAACAGGTTCATTTATAATGGAAGCCTACGTAATCCGACTACACAAGCAAGTAAGCAAGCAAGCAAGCTAATTAGCTAGCAAGGAAGCAGGCACACAGCCACGCAGGCAGGCAGGCAGGAAGGCAGACAGCCAGACAGGCAGGAAGGCAGGCAAGCAAGCAAGCAAGCAAGCAAGCAAGCAAGCAATTGATCGAGCGGCATCAAATAAATAAAACTCGTTGGTAATGGTACAATAATAGTATTAAATCACGCTGGTATTTACTTGACCGTTCAACCACCCCGGTTTATGCATGTTTCTTTCGTGTGAAAACCATGCATGAGCCATATTCCCTATTTGTTAACACAGATAACACTGAATTCACCCATTAATAAACTTCACAAGAGCCTGAATGGAAACAGATCGGTGTACAATTTGACAACAGTATTGCTAAAGGTTGTTGCTGTCATGGACATCAACAACCTTTAGCAACTTCTTTCTCAAAGTAATCCATAGTTAGCAACCTAAATAGCGATGCAGACTGGGTATTGGACATTCGTGAAGCGCATGATGGGACCAATGTAAATCCTATTTACTTACATATGTCTAGGAAATCATAAATGAAATATTAGACCTACAGGTGTTTATTTGCTGCAAAGCTGGTGAATCAAATCACCAGGTATTGTCCACTAGGTATTGGAAATGCATCCGTGTATTTACCTTTGCACACCGAGGCATTGTGTGCGTTCCTTATATCGAATTCCCACTTAACATTTATTTGAAGTGTAAACATAATATCGTGTTTATCTAAAGTTTATTTTCATATTTTTGTTGAATTTAAGCTCGTTGCACTTCATTAATTTCTAGTAAAGCGAATTTCTCGTATTGAAGTTATCGGTAAATGAGATTCTAGTCACTTATCACGTCTAAGCAGACATACACACACGCTTTTGAGTTTAATTTAATGAAATTTCTGTGAAATAGTTGAAATCTATGGTGACGACAACACATATGCAAACATTCCTAGAAATTCAATGACTGGATTAAGATACCTTCAAAACAAACTATTCAAAGACAAGTATGTGTTTGAAATTTAATTAAATAAATTGTGAAACTTAGACTTATATAACTGTTCAGACGGTAAAGTTTTCCAACAGAAGCGATCACAAAATAAATGTTAATTATATTTATGGTTTAAAATTAAGTCTCAATAACTTGGTTGTGTCAACAGAAACCGGTACTCCAAAATATCAACACGTTTTACGTCAAAGTTGCCAACAGCCACCATTCAATGATAAGTGTTTGTTTTTACTATATACCTTTAGCTTCAAACGGTGCTAACATTATACGCATTGAATAAAGAGATCCATTTCTAGCTAAGCTCCGCCCATTTCTACCGAAGCCATGCCCACTTTGTACGCACACATCTGAATCAATTTAACGCTTTGAACGCCTTATTCCAAGATTGCTAATTCACATTTCCAGAGTATCCATCTATAAATCTGACGTCATATGACGTCAGAATCAGCTCAGTGGCGTGTAGGATGACGTCATAATCATTACATCATAATTGATTTTAGTTGGCCCGTCTTTAACTCTTAATAGTCCGACACGTTGTACGAATTGTATGTCTCTACTATTTAATAAACATAATATTGAATATTTTGAAACTAATTTGACTGGGCGCTGTTTCTACCATAGGCAGCAACAGCGCCAAGTCAAATTAGTTCCAAAATATTCAATAGCTTACCTGTATAGTTTTCTGGAAATTGATAGTCAGAGAGTTAAGATTTCTATCGACCTCAACACGAGCGAGGTGTGGGTGGAGCATAGCTAGAGATGGGCGGGGCATAGCTAAAACTGGAAAGGTACATTTCAAGGTAAGTTGCTGGATATTTTTTAAGTGAATTTGTCCGTGAGCTGCTGCTACAATTAAATTGCCTGTTGAATATTTTGAAACTAATCTGACTGGTAGTTTTTGTTGCCAATGACAACAAACAGCTCCCAGTCAAATTAGTTTCAAAATATTCAACAGAATGTTTATTAATTTGTAAATTCACAAAAGACAATTCATACACTTTCGCGATGGATCTTTGCCACTTTCGAGACGGAGTTGGGTGAATACATTGTGGCGTGGGCTAACAAGGTATCTTCGGACCTGGTGTCAAATTTTAACACAAGGAAGGCTGGCTGTGGTTGGTTGACTGACAGGCTAGCCGGCTGGCCGCCTGTCCGCCGGGCTGAACACCTACCGGACATCATGCCCACGTTCCAACCTGCCAGATCACCCACATACCTGCATAGTCACCGGCTAGCCCGCCCAAATGGCCGACCTACCAGCCAAAATGGTCGACTGACCGCCCGCCCGACCGCCCGCGCGCCAGCCCGCCCGCCCGACTAACCGACCGACCGACCGACCGACCGACCGACCGACCGACCGACCGACCGACCGACCGACCGACCGACCGACCGACCGACCGACCGACCGACCGACCGACCGACCGACCGACCGACCGACCGACCGACCGACCGACCGACCGACCGACCGACCGACCGACCGACCGACCGACCGACCGACCGACCGACCGACTGACTGACTGACTGACCGACCGACTGATCTACTAATCAACCAAAAAATCGACCAACAGACCAACTGACTGATGGACTGATGGACCAACCGACCAACAGACTGACCAACCTATCGACTGCCAGACCACCTGACCGATTGACCAATGTACCGAGCGACTGATCGACAAACCAAACAGCAAACCAACCAACTGACCAATCAACCGACCAATCGACCGACCAACCAACCAAACAACCAACCGACCAACTGACTGACCGTGGGTGGATCACTGGGTGGGTTGGCGGGCGGGCGGACAGGCGGGTGGGTGGATGGGCAGGCAGATGGGTGGATGAACGGATGGACGGATGGACGGACGGATGAATGAGTTTAATATTATTTTTATTATTTCAATCTTTCATTTTTTCATTCCTCTATGTTTTTATTCTTTCATCAATAAATCCTAGTTGTTGACTATTTTGAAAACAAATTGACTAGAAGCACGCCTGCTTTAAGGCATCGACCATTTTGGTTGAATCTAATTTCAGGCTACCCAAATAACAGTCACTACATTCTAAATAATATGTCGTATCGGGCATGTAAAGGTAAAAAGCGTAGCCATCTCTTTCCCTCTTAGTTTCAGGTCCACAGTCCACCATACATAATCCAAATAATCTTTCTAAATGTATTTATTGAGGAAATACCCCATCCTTTATCTACCCAGACTTAGGGATGTTCATAACACGTGCCTAGTAGAATCAATATTTGGTTGTGATTTTAGACCCGAGTACTTACTTAGTATAGTATTTCTCCATTCAAATATCTTTGTGTACCTATGGTGAATGAAATGTTCATAACTTATATAATTTTTGGACAATATACATTTATAGAATAGTATATCTAGAATTACATTATTTGTCAAACGTCTTTAAAGAAAACTATCGCTAGCATCTGTGGCATAAGTTGTTTGAGATGTGTCTTCGCTATTAGCCCTCTGAAAACCAAATATAATACATCGTTTACAATGTACAAAATATTATGTCGAATATTTTGAAACTAATTTGACTGGAACACTGTTATGGCCTATGGCAGCAACTGGTTTCGAATTTATTTCCAATTCTTCAGCAGCTTAAATGTATGCTTGCCTTGAAATTTCGATACTGGAACTGTGGGGTTCACAGGGTTAAATGTAAAATGTAAACTTTGGTCAATAGTTACGTGGATTGTTGGACATTTTAGTCCCTAGCAACCGATATAAGTCTGTCTGTCTGTCTGTCTGTCTGTCTGTCTGTCTGTCTGTCTGTCTGTCTGTCTGTCTGTCTGTCTGTCTGTCTGTCTGTCTGTCTGTCTGTCTGTCCTCCGTCCGTCCGTCCGTCCGTCCTGCCCGCCCGCCCGCCCGCCTGCCTGCCTGCCCGCCTGCCCGCCTGTCTGTCTGTCTGTCTGTCTGTCTGTCTGTCTGTCTGTCTGTCTGTTAAAATGTTGGCATTTCTGATAAAAATGATTAACTATAAGCTCGTCGCGCTTGTTTCTCTTCAACTTTATATCCCTGACAGAAACTGATAAAATACATATTTGATACTATAAATACGTAGTGTTAGCACATGGATATTCAAATATTTATGAAAAATTACAAAATTATCATAAATTGGACTTGATTTGGTCCAATCAATGTAAGGCTTGATTTTGTATTGATTTTAAATTGGATCCAATGGTTTCCGAGATACCCATGACATGTATAGCAATTCACCTTTCCAGAGTATCCGTCCATCATCTGACCTCGTATGACGTCATAATCAGCTCAGCGCGTGTATGATGACGTCACAATCATTACGTCACAAAGGGTTCCATATAGACCCTCATCAAATCTCAAATAGTCCGACACGTATGAATTGTATGTCTTTGTAATTCTTTGCTATTTAATAAACATGCTGTTAAATATTTTGAAACTAATTTGACTGGGCGCTGTTGCTGCCTTAGGCAGCAACAGCACCCAATCAAATTAGTTTTTAAAAAACCAACTTACCTGTGTATTTTTTTGGAAATTGATTATCAGGGTGTTCAAAGATCAATCGATCCCAACATGAGCGAGGTATGGGTGGAGCTTAGCTAGTGATGGGCGGGTCATAGCTGAAAATGGAAAGGTTCATTTGCATTATGGGTATTTCAAGCGCGATTACACGTGTGCAGTTTTTATAGGATCCCCCACTACTCGCGTTGGAAGTTACTCTTGGCTCCGAAGATTTCTGCTGATTTCGGAGCCAAAGGTAAAAGGTCATGGTTACTCTTAAGGCCAAAGTTACGATTTGTTGGGTTTTTTGCCGGAAACGAATGTTTGTTGGCCGGAACAGCTCAATGGACATATTAGAGGTTACCCACGACACCCAAGGTCACTCCTTTAAGGACAATGTTCTAACTGCGACTACACCCAGGTTTTGTCTCTTGTGTTAATTGTCAAGGTCATTTCTTAGTGTCAAGATAAACCTTTATGTCGCCAATGTTAGAAGTTCCGATTTTAGCTGAAATGAAATCCCCTTAATCAATGATCATGTTAGAAGATACCGTATAACATGTCTGTGCCAAGACAGAATTGTACATAGGGAGAAGTTGAAACAAAAATGCCCAAAATTGTGTTTCGTCCGATCGACTAGGACCTTGATAAACTCCTAATTGCTATAAATTCTTGATTACGTATACAGTTTATATGTGATCCCTCCAATAGTTTCCGAGAATTCTGGTTGTGTTTACCAAAGGTGTACTCCCATAACGAATATAGGAAATGTATGATAACAACATTTAAACTGTAGGTTTCTCATTGAGTTTTAAAGCGAATGACCGAAAACTTGGCAAATATCTAGCACCTGTTGAGCAATATGGTGTGAATGTGTCACTCATATTCTGTCAAAGCGAAGCATTCCATGTTTTACACACGTACCTTTGCGTTTCTATTTAGCTTTCATCTGAGATAGTCAAATAATTCGAATATTCATTCTTATAATTTTACGAATATTCGAATACCGATTTCTTTTATACGAATACCAAACACTAAAAAAAAAAAATACGAACTATGTATTTGAAAATACAATATACACAAGCGGACCATATTAAATCGTGTATTGTTTAAAATCAGCCAGAACACTGAGCGTAGAGGTGAATTGACTCGAAAGAACATAGTTTTAACGCCGAAATATCGTAAGACCGGTGTTTGCATGGCTGCCTTGTCTTAAAGAACCACCAACACGCCACCTAGACGACATTTCTCCTACGCCCTGTATGCGTTAACCATTTCATGGCGAAGCCTATGCAGCGGTCTTGAGGAATGTCCATTTTCAGGCCAAAAATACGATGTTTGAAACTTTACCACTGGAATGACTGACTCGATAACCGAGCCAGTCATTCCAGTGATAAATCTTAAAAAAATAGCCTTCTCTTGTCCTGTACACGTGCATCCAATAAACCAAATATTTTAATTTTCTTGACCAAATATAGTCATTAAAGGGTTAATAGAGAATCTTCTTCAGTGGTCATTTGTTGATGCATTGGGTTGGGTAGTGTGACGTAGGGTGTGTCGCTTTAACCATTACACCCGTGAAATCCCAATATCTCAATTTCACTGCAAACATGGGTATACGTTCTTGAATATACACAATTAGCGCTCTGTCTAGATGGGTGTGTGTATGAAAACTAGTTATTGGAATTTCATGTACTGTTCAAAATTTTCCAAAACATTATATTACTAATCTGGAAACAACTTTGAATTAGGCAGTTTTCAGCCACATTAGATCGGTTTAAACAAAATTTATTTTTATTTAAATGGAAGCACGATAAGACATATACACCTGATAAACGTGGCTACCATACACAATCAGATATAATACCACAATAGTCCCTTTCCGGTTTTAGCTATGCCCCACCCATCTCTAGCTAAGCGCCACCCACACATCGTTCTTGTTGGAATCAATCGATCACTGCACTATCTGAATCTCAATTTCCAGAAAACTATCCAGGTTAGACTATTTTGAAACTAATTTGACCTATAGCAGGAATAGTGCCCAGTCAAATTAGTTTCAATTTCTTTATTAAATAGAAAAGACATACAATTCGTACGGCGTGTCGGACTATAAAGCGTTTAAGATGGACTGAATCGAGTCATTTATTCTGTAACGTAGTTGTTTATGGCGTCATATGATGGATGGATAAACTGGAAAGGTCCATTGGACTACACTGACTTGGACATATTTAGGCTAATCCAACATTTGTAAGATGTAAACATTATCTTTAGTATCTCAGCTGCAACGAGTTAACCTTTTAGCACTCATATCAGCCTAAAACGGCTTCTGCTCAGGTCTTGAGAAATTCCCATTTGCAGACCAGGAGAAGACTAATTTTGGAAATTTACCACTAGAATTACTGGCTCGATTATCGAGTCAATCCAGTGATAAATTTTCAAAAAATAGTCTTCGCTTTATCTGCACACGGACATTTTCTACGAGAAATTGAAAGTTTTCTGAACAAATTTGAGCGTTAGGGCAGTTCCGATGACTTGTTTTAATTTATTAGGCTACAATCACAATACTGAGAGATGCTCTTTGAAAATCTGTCGTGTCGTGGATAACAGAACAGAAACATATCTACAGGTAGAGTTGAGGCATAAAATAACTTTTAACCCATTTATGACAAAAAACTAACCTCTACAGTAATCTTCATGCATGTTCATTTGCAGACCAAGATAAGACTTTTTTTTTTTAATTTACCACTGGAATGACTGGCTCGATAACCGAGCCAGTCATTCCAGTGGTAAATTAAAAAACCTGTCTTTTATGGTCCTGCAAATGGACATTCGATAAGCAAATATGTTCTGTTCTTGATCAAATTTAGCCATTAAATGCTTAACTTATACATACGTGGAATTAGTGCAGTCCTCGTACAGGAGATCAAAGTGGTCACAAGACAGGAGCTTACACCTGTTTACACCTGGCTGTATGGCGCCCAATCCACGCAGGATTCGAACCTGCTCCACGTTACACACAACGGGATGAATGTCCAGCCGCTTAAGCTTAGTATAAACTGTATGCAATCCACCTACAAGGTGCTTAAGGAATAGGTCAAAAGCTTGGGGTAGACACAGTAACTCCTCTCCCTCCACGATAAATGCTGCAACTTTGACACCGCGATAGTCAATTAATTTGCACACATTGTTTTCGGGATTGCTCGGCATAGGAGGCGGTGAACTGTACGACATGGATTTGTTATTGTTGTTGTTGTTGTTGTTGTTGTTGTTGTTGTTGTTGTTGTTGTTGTTGTTGTTATTATTGTCGTTAATGTTGTTTAAATAGGTATTGTTATTGATGTTGTTATTGTGGCTGTTGCTTGTAAACAATCTATTAGCGTTGTTGATCCATACACTGGCCGTGTTGGGTACGAATGGTCCAAACATATGCGCGGCGCTAATCCCACCTGCTGCCATTCCTGCGCCCAGTAGCAGAGGTACAGGTGACGGTGATGACGACACTGCTGGCATCCTGGTCAAAGGACTGCACGTGCGAATTCGCCCAGGTGAAGTGGACCTGGGCTCCCTCGGTCGGTCTGTCACCGCGCTAGTATATGCAGTTTCTGAATTATTTTCCTGGTTTTCTTTGGAAGTAAGTTTTTGCGTACTCGTTAACATATTAAGTAAGCCGTCCATGTCGTAGGCAGGCGCACACGTGAGCTAACGAACGGCGTTATCATTCACACATCTTTAGAAATAATGTTTAAGTTTCAACAACAAGGCGAAGTAATATCATCCGCCGGCAACAACTCGCTACTTCGCGCAAATACGCTCGTTCCAGGGCCCGTGACGATTGCTGAATGATTCTAAGCTCCACCCACAGAGAAATCCGATAGACGACAAATAACGAGCCGTAAAGAAGCAGAGATTTCGCCAGTAGCGAGTGAGAGCGAGTGAGCCAGTCAGTCAGTAAATCAGCCTGCCATTGATACACGCCTTGTCAATAATACCTGACATCTCCCTATCTGCGGTTATGAGCAGCGAGGGGATTTCACGAAATATCTGCGATCATCTGGCGGCTTGATAATGAGAGCCACGCGACTCAAACGAATCCATAATGAACGCGCAGTCGCGAGCGCGTGAAGAACCGTCACATAATCGTGCATGTGTACGGAACCTATGTCTTTCATGGAACAGACAGTACTCGCAATGCTGGCAGGTTTCCAAGGTGATACCCTTTAAGACAAAATTTATTAATTTCATACTTTTAAACATTCTGTTATCATTATTAACACACTAACGCGGCTTGTAGAAGTCTCAGAAATAAAACAACAGCACAGTTCGGAAATAACTTAATTTTTCCAAAGCAAAATAAAACATAATGTTGAATATTTTGGACTTAATTTGATTGGACACCATTGCTGGCGTAGGCAGCAAAGGCCAGCAATGGCCTCCAATTGAATTACGTCCAAAATATTCAACAACATATTTCATCTTGCTCAAAATTCTACTGACTAACAGGTTTCTGTTACGGGTTGTACTGTGCCTGGATGGATTTCTGGACCAATAACAATTTCGCGATATCATGGGTCCATTGCAATGGATGAATACACTTTTATCTATGCCCCACCCATCTCTAGCTAAGCACCCACGCTTTGCACGTTTTGGGGTCGATGGAACCAGGAACTCCCTGAACCTCAATTTCCAGAAAACTATACTGGTTTATTAAATGGTAAAGAAATACAATTCGTACAACATTTCGGACAATTAAGTGTTAAACACGAACTAAATCGAGTAATTCGTGCCATAATTAACACGTCACTTAGTTGATTATGACGTCAAATGACGTCATATGATGGATAGATAAACTGGAACGGTCCATTCACTGGTCATCTGAGCCGATTTTGGCAAAACAGCAAGTCCGCAATAAAAAAAAAATTTATGGCGCGTGCTGCGCGCGTACGTGCACGTACGTGTGTAAGCGTGCGTGCGTTTGTGTGGCGTGTGTGTGCGCGCTCGTGCTTAAGATGATACATTATTTCGGTTTTATTTCAATGACAAAACAGGTACAGTGAGAGATGCCCCAAATGCCTGGCCGGTTCTCCTCTTCTGAAAGGGTCTGCCCATTCAGACAGTGGGGACAGATGATAGAAATGTTCTGATATATTAACTCTCTATCGTGTCTATGTATACTATAGCCTATTGGCAGATGATGATAACTATGGCGTATCACTAAGATGGACAGTTTGTCAAACAAGGGACTAGCTGACTGGTCATTTCTCTGACTGGCCACTCATTGCTCAGTCCATCGCATTCTTAATTAAACGATGAGATTTATTAAATCAGATGGCACCGGACCGGACATCGGGTATTAAATTTCCTGCATCTGTCTCATAAAGGAATGGCAAAATGTCAGGCGGGAAATATATCTTTGAGGGAAAACAATTAGCAGAAAGGGAGAGAGGGCGAGAGAGAGACGAGAGAGAGAGGAGAGAGAGAGAGAGAGAGAGGAGAGAGAGAGAGAGTGAGAAAGAGAGAGAGAGAGAAAAGAGAGAGAGAGAGAGAGAGAGGGAGAGGAGAGAAAGAAAGAGAGCGAGAGGGGGAGGGAGGGGAGGGAGAGAGAGAGGAGAGAGAGAGAGAGAGGAGAGAGAGAGAGAGGGAGATGAGAGGGGGGGGGAGAGAAAGAGGAGTGAGAGAGAGGGAGAGAGGGGGCAGAGAGGAGAGAGAGAGAGAGAGAGAGAGAGAGAGAGAGATAGGGGAGAGAGAGAGAGAGAGAGAGAGAGAGAGAGGGAGAGATAGAGATAGAGAGAGAGAGAGAGAGAGAGAGAGATAGAGAGAGAGAGAGAGAGAGAGAGAGAAAGCGAGAGGGGGAGGGAGGGGAGGGAGGAGAGAGAGAGAGGAGAGCGAGAGAGAGGAGAGAGAGAGAGGAGAGATAGAGAGAGAGCGAGAGAGAGAGATGGAGGGGAGGGAGAGAGAGAGAGGGGGAGGGGAGGGAGAGAGGGAGTGGGGGGAGAGGAAGAGCGAGCGAGAGAGAGAGAGAGAAGGAGGGAAAGGAGAGGAGAGAGAGAGAGAGAGGGGAGGGAGGGGAGGGAGAGTGAGAGAGGGGGGGGGAGGGTGGGGAGGGGGGGGGGAGGAAGAGAGAGAGAGAGAGAGAGAGAGGGAGGAGAGGGAGAGTGAGAGAGGGGGTGGGTGGGGAGGAAGAGCGAGAGAGAGAGAGATAAGTGGGGGGGAGAGGTAGGGAGGTAGTTAGGGAGGTAGGGAGGTAGGGAGGGAGGGAGGGAGGGAGGGAGAGAGTCTGAGATATTTGTGAAGAATAATACAATCTAACAGTTGAGGAGTCCATGCTATCTTAATATAGTGGAGACCATGAGGCATACCACGCGCGATTGGTCTCTGGTTGCAACTTAGATGTTAAAAGACAATGACCGCCAACCAGTCACTCAGCCAGTCAATCACTCAACCAGCTACCCAGCGGGCGGACGGACGGACGGACGGACGGACAGACAAGCCAGCAAGTCAGTCAACCAGCCAACCAGTTGGCCAATCAGCCAGCCAGTCGGTCGGCCGGACATATGGATGGACGGTTGGCAGGATGGCTGGATGACCAGATTGCCAGATGAATGGCCAGCCGGATGGACGGCTGAAAGAGCGAGCTGATGGGCATACGGATGGATGGACGGAATAACGGACGAACTGACAGATGGATGGATGGAAGCTC